>VDFB02194293.1:0-10713 GCA_007258455.2 Sequoia sempervirens | reverse complement strand
GGCCAAGGTCTCCCCACCTTGTGAATTCAGGATAATTTTGAAGATAGGTTTGTGATGAGGGAGCTTGATTTTCTTGTGGGCGTCCTCGTGATCTTGGAGATTGTGGTAACTCTCCTATCACAAAAGCATTGTTAGGGAGCTTATAACTTCCACAACCGTCCTCCTGGATGATGAGCTTGATATCGGATATGGTGGGAATGGCGGGTGTCTCTGTCGCAGAAGTGGATGTGAGAGTGGCCGGATCGATGTATGATGTGGATGGGCCCTCATCATTTTTTGGCACTTGGGGGATTTTGTAATATTTGGCTTCAAGGTTCTTGCAGTATGAAAACGGCTCAGGATCTCCATGGATAGTGATCTCTTGTCCATTATGTGTGAATTTCACACATTGGCGGAAGGTTGATGCTACGGCTTTCATTGCATGGATCCATGGGCGTCCCAGGAGAATGTTGTATGGTAAGTCGAGGTCCAGGACCTGACAGGTGGTTTCCATAAGTGTTGGCCCTACTTGGATAGGGAGCTTAATTGTGCCCTGTGACACTCTTTCTTGGTCATCATATGCTCTGATTGTTATGCCCTTTCCTTTGTCAATGGAATCTTCTGATATCTTTAACTGCTTGATGAGGCTAAAAGAACAAATGTTCAAACCTGCACCTCCATCCACCAGGACCCTTTTGATTTTGCTTTTGTTCACAATGATCTCCAAGTGAAGTGCACGGGACAGAGATGGTTAGCGGAAAGTCTTACCGTGAAAGTGTAAGGAGGTTAGGCGTTATGATGTTTCCGACCATAGCTTGGAATTGTTCCGCATCGAGGTCTGCGGGGACGGTAGATGAGGCTAATGCTTCCTCGAGGATCTTTTTATGGGCCGATGATATTTTTAACAACTCCATGATGGAGATGTGTGCTGGCGTTCTCTTGAGTTGGTCTACGACATTGTAGCTATATGGAACGGCTCTTGATGAAGGAACTCTATTGGGTTGGGATGATCCTGCGATGGTGACTTTTCCGCCTCTTGTGGTGACTCCACAGTCTTCGGCATGGGCGCCCTTGATGGTGATTACCATGCAGTTTTCATTGAGGTTGGCAAATAACAGTTTCAGATATACGATTTACACTTTTCCTCCTTTATCCCATTCCCTTTGTTGCCAAGGATTCGCATCGATTGCGGTAGATTTTTAAGATCCCGACTCAGAGGTGTTTCCACATTTATGATTCTTTTGTCGATGAGATCTTGAATGATGCTCTTGAGTCTCATACAGTTATTTGTGGTGTGGCCTTTGATCTTGTGGAACTCACATAGTTGATTTTCATTGTACCAAGGAGGTTTGACATCAGGTTCTTGATAATTCTCAAACGTGGGAGCTTGGATGAGTTTTTTGTTGATTAGTTTTTTCATGATGTCCTCAAGTGGTTCCCCCAAAGTAGTGTATTTTCGTTTGGGGTATGTTTTGCGTTGAGGTGGTCCTCTTTGGTCGTTGACGTTATTGATGGTGGGATTATTGTTGGGTTGATATGTTGTGTGACGAAATCTGGTTAGTTTGCGTGTGTGTTTCATGCGGACCACTAATGCAAACGCAGCGGTTTTGGCAACCATGAGTTTGGAGATGGGTTTGTTGCAATGCCTTTTGTTTTTGCACTTGTTGATAGCCTCTTTGGAAAGCAGCAGCCTTTGCAATGTTACGTCGAATTGGTTTGATGTGGTGAATGTTGGTGGTGGTGGGGGTGGTGGTGGATTTGGAATGGCGTTTGTGGTGGTGGTGAATGATGATGTTGTGTTGATCATTTGGTTGGTAGATGGTGTTGTCATGTTGATTGCGTGAAAGGTGGATGGTGTCGTCGTGTTGATTGTGTGATTGGTGGATGGTGTTATTGATGTGGTAAGTGGCATCGTTGATGTGATTGGCCCTTGAGAGACCATGTTTTGCAATGTTGTGGGGGTGTTTGATGATGTTGCCATTGCTTGCGTGTTTGTCATTTGTGATGTCAACAATAAGTTTTGAGCGTTTGGCAAAATGTTTTGATTCATGGTTGGGATAGCGGTTTGATTGATGCTTGGTAGGGGAGGCAACCCCAAGCCAAGGAGGGATGTGGATGATAATGATAGTGGTGGGATAGGTGGAAATGTGAGGGGGGTGAATCCTTGCGAGAGCGTTGTGGTGTTAAAAATGCCCCCTGGTCCGAATATGTCTCCCTCTTTTTGTGAATTCGTGAGAAGAGGTGTTTGTGATGCTCCATGAAATGATGTTGATGATAGGTCATAATGTAAATTGAGAGGAACATTTTGGTGTAATGAACTTTGGAGGGTGTTTTGTTCCACTGTGGTGTTTGCGTCCAAGTTTTGGTTATTCACAAGGGGATGTGATTGAAGTTCATTGAGGAATGTGTTTCCCTTGTTGACATTTGGTTGAGTTGGAGCAATCGATGTCGTGATTTTTGGAATGTTTTGCGTGACGTTTTGGGATGGAGGTGTAGATGAAATGGGGATAGTGGATGAGATTGGTGGAAAAGATGTCTCCACTATAGTGCTCATATCAAAATCCGAAGGCAACTTGGCCCCTTGCTTTGCTAGTTCAAGCATGTACAACGAAGGGTTAAGTCTCATCATGATGTTGATGATTCTATGGTTATCCGGATTTTGGAGCATTTCAGTTATTTCTTCGCGAGACATTCCAAAGGTGAGGTCTTCCCCTTGATTTTCTTCTTGTGGGTTTTGTGATGATGAGGGGACCAATGGATTGCTTGATTCTGTAAGATTCATTTCTGCGTTTGTTTGGCTAAGGTCACTTGAAGCGGGAGTTTCTTTGTGGGCTTCCATACTCTTCTTGTATTGAGATCTCGTTTGAACCATAAAACAAGGATCAATCTTCGAGAATATGGGAGATGAATCTCTTGACTCTTTGGATTAATCTCTATTTTATGTCCCAAAGTGAAAGTTTTAGGATGCTTTTAGGATCAAATGTGATGATGATATGATGGTGATGTTCAAAGATGGATGTTATGGATGTTTTGACTTTTGATAGATCTTGAATGAAATACTAGGCTTTGGATTTTTGATTGGTTTGATTTTTTGGATTTTGAGACTTTGTCCTTGATCTTGATTTGGATTTTGTTTTGGATTTTGAACAAAAAGGAACCCTAAGATGTTTGATAATGATCTAAAGGATAGTTGTGTTCAAAGGATGATGATTTGGATATGTGTGAGGAGAAGGATGCATCTACCCACACCTACCCAAACAAGGTGATTGTTTCACTAAGCATATGAGAAGGATTCATCTACATACACTAAGCTAGACAAGATGATTTGGATGACTTTGACTAAAGATATGCAAAAGGATGCATTCACACACTCCTAGCCAAGGTGTTTTGATAAATGTTTTCAAGGACTTGATCTCAATGAGTTTGAATGATTGCTTGATTTTGTCATAAAGCCTAGCATTTCAAGGATGATTTCAAGGTTTTTCAAAAGATGACTTGTGAGATGAATGTTTGGATGTTTTGAAAGATGGATGAAAGAGGTTTGATTTTGTTTTGATCCCTAGATGAACCGAAAAAAGACCACTTTGTACTTTCCAAGACCTAGGTATTGAAGAGCATGCATATGCTTCCTAAAGACCTTTGTTAACCAAGGAATGATTTGACCATTTTGGATTTCCAATCAATGATTTTTGCTTTTGGGATTTGGAGTCTTCAACACACATGAAAGTTCATTTTGCTTAGTCTTTGCTTAATGGATTTATTTTACCAAAAACACTCTCTTTGATTAAAGTTTCAAACTAAGATGTACCAATGTCTTAATTTCTTTAAACCCCACAAAATATTTTATGTGGAAATTCAACGAACTTAAGGCAAGGGTTTTCCTATTGTTTACTCAAGAAGACAAATTGAGATATAATACAATGCTTAGGAACCTCTACGGACGTGAATCCGTAGGGAAAGCAGTAACATATGGATTGAGTCAATGATATTTGTCTTAAAGAGGGTTTGAAATTTTGAGAATCATGTTGAATGTTTGTTTGCAAAATGTTTTCGAATACACACCGTATTTTCTCAAACAAAGAATAATTACAAGCCCTATGGATGTGATAGACAATGCTTGTTGAGTCCCCACTTGACAAGTCCAGCTACGCCTACTTTTAGCGTAGATGGTTAGATGCTTGACCCCACCGCTCCCTCCACTTACACTCACTTATACGGGCAGCCAAGCACCAACACCCATGAAACTCCCATGGCATGCTTTCCATCTCTACTAAAAGCCAGAATTAGGCTGCCTGTAATCCACTGCTCTTGCACCAACAAATAGATTAAGGATTTTGGCAAATTCTAACACATAGGTTCTAGTAAGGACTTTCCGTTCGTGGAGATTGACCCATACGGCAAGAGTCCCCTTTCGGATCCATCCTGTCGGAGCCAACCGCGTGATTATGGCATTTAACCAAAACCCTCATTTATATCCCGGCTGGAAATACTCTTGGCTTTAGAGTGTTACCGGTTGAGTCGTCCCTTGGGTGAGTACTTTTTCCCCAAGGCAGGCCCTCTAAGATAAACAAAGCCGGTAAAGAATAACCAGAATCTCCATCGATCTTTGATGGGTAATAAAGAAAGAGAGAATGTACTAAAAATGCCCCTACTCACACTCTCGCGACAAGATGCGTCTAAATTTAAGCCCAAATTAGCGGTTTTAAAGCAATAAAATGTATTTTGAGTATTTCTCTTGCACCCTAGATCGCACCAAGCGCAAGGGGAGAGGATACGTACTCAAAAGACAAGATCACACAATTCAAACACTTGTTCGTTTTATAACCTTCAAAGCAATTGTGAGTTCGTTTTAAGCACCAAAATGAAGTGTTTGAAATTGCCTTGTTCAATTTTAGTCCAAAATCAAAAAAGCTAGTAAGTTTCTAATGTTCAATTTTAGCCCAACTTTTGAAAAGATCAAGACAATGATTTTAAACCCAAATTGAAGTAAGTTGACTTAAAACAGAAAACAAAGCGATAAAATGGAAGCTCGAAGCATTAAAAAATGCTTTTGTTAATTTCAAATTCAATGCTCAAGGTCCACTTTTCAATTCAAAAATTCTCGAAAGAAATTGTTTCCTTCGCTTCAAATTTGCAAGTTCCATGTACAAACGAAATCTGCAAAAAAAAAATATGAGAATTAATTGTTAAGAAACAATTCAAGAAACAAATATTGAAAGAAATCAATTTCAAATATGTGGTCAATTTAATGATGATATTTAATTGATAATCTTTTGGCATTGGTGAATTCAAGTTCGATGTCTATGCCCACTTCAAATGTGCCAATGGTCAATTCTAATGCACCGTACACACTTTACACAACCGTGGGTCCACTATAAGAAACTTCAATGAGTGTAGTCAAATGGAATAATGCCAACAACGACCACTATCTGCCAATATCAAGAATCATGTTGTGTCAGAAAGAATTTAAAGACATCCTTGAGAAATCGAGGCTGAGACTATCAGATAAAAACAAATCATTTATAACAGCTTCACCTACAAAGAGAAGGTAACGGATAAGAAATATAAACCAAATGACAATAAATGTAGTCAGTCCACTACCCGTAAACAACATACTAAGCCTAGAGTACTGTCATTCAATATTTGAATCTACATTTAAAATGGATGTTCACATCAACATCAATCCTCTGTATTTCCCCAGTGTACTTTTCCAGTAAAGTTCCATCTGTCAGACTGCACACATTCATTTATCTCCTCGCTGGATTCATGCATTAAATGCATCAATGTAACATCTGTATCGAGCTACAATAGACATGATTTAAAGCACTCAATCTGAGATCCAACGTGATTGTAGGATCTGCACATGTAAACCTACAGGCGCCAGTTTTCAAAAAATGATTTAAAGATCTGTTGAAAAAGGCATACGCCTCAAGTACAGGCGGATTTAATGATAGTAACCAATGATTTTTTTAGCAAATGCAGTTGACAGCTGAAAAAACCGTGCCTATACTCCTCCTCACCACTCTGCTTTGGTTTTAAAAAAAAAAAAGTGTGACGACCATTCATGCTTTGAAGGCTTTTCTATCAGCTACCATTCCACAACACTTAAAGAATTAAGTGAATGCAACTCGCAGGTGGAAAACCGAATTCAATAACCTTTCAATGGAAAAAAATAAAAACTGAAATGTATTGCGTAGCACTTACAGCTCTTCAAGCGACGTCATAGACCTTGGGCAGTGTTTAGGCGAGTAAGAGAAAATAAGGCATGGCTCTGTGCTTCCCCATTTCGCATGCATGTCGACCATAGCAGTTGCAACTATAGCATTTGATAAAGATCCTCTATTCTTCAGTACCTGAATGAATTTATTACGCCAGCCATGATGGAGATGATGTGCGTCAAACTCCTCAGTGTATTTGAGAGCCTGAGTTTTGAAATAGTCATAAAATATTATATACGATTTGGATGTTGGAGGTATTGAATGGAGGAGATAAATGAAACATTAATTTAGACCATTCAAATGTTTCTCAAAAAAAAATGAAAATGCTCTCCTTTTACAGACACGAATAAGAGGGGTGATAGATAGATTAGACTGATGAAAGGTATACATTTATATGACAACATCGACACTTGTACGCTAACCAGGTACTTATATAAAGTTAAAGGCCAGTGCTCAAGCCTAAATGACCCAAACTAGAAAATTGGGCCTGGGATTGGTATTTTTAGTAGACAACCCCTATCAAAAAATATGTATGCAAAATAAAGGAGGCACGATGCCGTTGCAGGTCTGTACAAAGTAAATTTGTTAAAGCGTTTACAGCCAAATGCATTGTGTAGGTCAAATATGGATTATTTTTTTTTAAACATAGAGTAGACGACAGGTGAAATACAAAACAGATTGCAGCTGCATAAGGCTTAAACAAATTGAGAAAAATCCATTAAGCCCTCCTTCTAACGCCATATGTAGGACCCTAAATCTGCATTGGATCAAAAACAAAAACCATTAGTATTGTTAGTAAACCAAAGCAAACCAAAAGATCCCCTATAAGATTCATCTAATCACAAGAATGATGCCAAAGAAACAAGCAAAACATAGAAATGCATCACTCTAATGAATCAAACTAGCATCTTATAGTGGATTGGTGTCACATGTGCTAGTGACCCTTTCCCAATCCTTGATTAATAAGCTTAGATGATGCAAATGATGAAGAGTGAAATGGACAAGATCCAATCTCAAATGAAGAGAGTGACCTTGCAAGATTGTGGAGAGATTGTGGAGGATTTGCTCAATGTTGAAGCCTCTATTTGAAGATTTCAAATGCTAAGATTGTTGAAGAGGGACCAATGTGGGACTAAAGATTAAGCCAATGAGTTGAGGACACTTGTCATCATGTGATTAGTTGATGTGTGTACAAGATTTGGGAAGAGTGCCCAAGAGGGGGAAATTTTGAATTCAAATTTGCAATAAATTTTGAGAGGGGGACAAGAAAGAAGAGCAATAAATGCCCTGTTTGACTTGTCATGTTGAGAGAAAATGAGGTTTTAATAAATCAATAAAATTGATTTATTGTGCAAGTGGCTAGATCTAGATAATGCAAGTGGGATGGGATTAACCTTTAATCAGGATTAGATTGATGATTATGTTGATTTGATGCTAATTAGGTGAGTTGACATTTTGGACTTAAATTTCTGATTTATTTAAATCAGAAAAGGATGAAATATGATTTAGGATTTAATTTAAATGAAGTCCTGATTTATTTAATTAAGTGGATGATGCAAGATGAAGGTTGAATGATAATGTTTATTTGATAAATGAATGGATGAAATGCACTTGACAATTCTTCGATGAATGGTCCTAATGCGCATCTAATTTGATCAATCTTGATCGAATGCATAATGTAAATTTTGCATGTCTACAATTCTCAGGTGAATTCAAATAGTATTTCATGGAATTTGGATGAGGGAGTAGGCTATGCCCACGCAAGGAATCAAGCATAATGAAAATAACTTTATTGCTCTACCACTTTGTTTATAGATATAGGTAGGTATCCATTATACTTAACAAGTTGTGCAAACTTCCTTTGTTCAATGCTTTGAGGCCCCCTTCATCTCCACCACATTAACATGGAATTTTTTCCTTCACCCCTTTTAGTGCCAATTTTCAAGCTTTGTCATATCTTAACCAATTTCTCTCTGTAATAAGATCTCTTTTATTAATATTAAGGGATCATTTCGCTTTGCAATCCAATATTTAGGGGTGTTGCACAATGAAGCAATAGTAGTTCAATGGGTCTATTGAACATTATTGAAGGTATGTGAGGATTATAATTTTAGATGATATAGTTGGAGATTTTATCATTAAGGTATTATCCCACCAATGCAGTTATGTACACACTTTTGAATGTTCAGACTATTATGGCTAGTAGAATTCAGAAAATTTTATATAGAAAATATTTTGGACTCCAAGTTCCCTTTCTCTTCAAAAGTTTAATGTTTTGGAATTATATGATAATTTTTTTTATTGGAATTAGAACAATTATATTGGAATTATAAAGTTATGTTGACAATCCATTAATCAATAATTAAAAATATATTTTCTAATATTTCCAAACATAAGCTCATAAATCTAATCAAGGAATAGAATATTTTTTATAATATTATAAAATTCAATATCATAGTTAGTATAAAAGAAAATTATAATAAGTAAAATACATATAGTTTCTTAAATTTAGAAAGTTAAGTATGAAAGAGTTTTTCTAAATTTACTATTGCATATAAAAGTAAGTTTCTAAATTAATATACATTGAATTCTATTTTATTTTTAAATATTATTTGATGTCATTGTAATTTTTTTTTTTATATAAGAATAGAATAAAAATAAAGCTATAAAAAATGAAAGACAATTTTCTTTGAATTAATTTATTTAAAATTAGAATATTAAATAAAAATAAAATATCATAAATTTACTATTACACATAAAAATTAAAAATATTCAATATTCATAAAAAATTGAAAACATTTCAAAAAGAAAAATAATTCATATTCTATTTTATTCAAAATGTATATAATTAAAGAAATATTTTTATTCAAAATAATATATAATTAAATAAATAATTTTAATTTAAGGCTTTACTCAAGATTTTATTGTACAAAAATATAACAACTTAAATATAAGATTAATATCAAGGTTTTTTTTATAATAAGTGCACATCTAAAATCTATCTTTAAAAAATTAATTAGGATTAGGGTTAGAATTGGTCTTAGGGTTAGGGTTCAATTAGAGCTACATATAATTAGGGTTACGGTTAGGGTTAGGGTTAATGTTACACTATGATAAGGGTTCAACTAGGGTTAGGTTTAATGTTAGGCTAGGGTAAAGGTTCAACTAAAGTTAGACTTGGATTTCTATAAGGGTTAGGGTTAGGGTTTGCATTCAGTTGGTGAAATTTGAAAACAAATTTAAGATATTTTACATATTAAAATTTAAAAAATATAATTAAATAATTTTAAAAAATTAAATAAAAGTAAAATTTATCTACTTCATTATTATATTTTTATATTTAACTAAACATGTGAATTATTTGAACCAATAATTTTTTAAATAATTTTAAATAATTAATATTATTTATTTTCTAGTATTTATATATGTGTGTGTTTGTTAAATTTTATTTGTAATATTGTATGATTTTCTATTTTCATCAAATTTTAAGCAATTTTTAGTTCCCAAGTAATTGAATTTCATTTATACTTTTGATTTTTATCAGACATATATTACATGTTGATGTAATCCTAGACTACAAATTGTACTTTTCACTTTGGAAACCTGTTCTTTTGAATGCAATTTCAATGGAAGCAAGAAAAGAAGTGAGTATAGTTTAATATTCTGAAATGAGTAAATACAATATCTTGCAGCATTGACCTATTTTTAAATTATATAAGAATATAAGAATATTGTTGAGTCATTAAGTAGCAATTTGTGAACCATATCATCTAATAGCTCATTTTTCTTTCTTTTTAAATAATGAAAATGTGTCAGAGGGAAATAATGTCAGCTTATTCAACTCAATAACATCTTAATGAAACATTAAATCAAAGAATCTAAGAGAATAAAACAATTTAAAGCAAACAAATTTTTTAAAACTATCTCATCGTCCTCTATCTCCAAGGATTCGTTGTAAGATTCTTGCTCCCAGATTATGTAAGCAAAAGCTTAGCAGAATGACAACCTAGAGAATGAGTAAATATGCAAAATGCAAGAAACCAAGTTCCTATGCTAAATGATGATGGAATGACATTGTAGATATGTAACTAATGGATATGAAAATGCTTGAGATAATGAAACTAGAATGCTTGTGCTAAGATGCTTGATTGTTGGAAGACTATAATTCTCACGTTATGCAAATAATCCTCTCTTTTCAAAGAGCCAAGAGGTCCTATTTATAGATTTTTGGAGACAAAAGCTTAGTTGGAAAAGATCAACGGTTGAGATTGAGTCTAGATAAATCAACGGTGAGAGATGGAAAAGTTGGAGAAGATAATGGAGAAGGGATAAAGATTTCTTCCAAGAGACTAGGAAGAAGAATAGGAAGAAAATTCCAAAATTTGTTGAAAGGATAAAAGCACATTTATATCAAAATTGATTTTTTCAATTTTGGTTGAGAAATAGCTCTAGACATGTGCTCAATTGATTTTTTCAATTTTGGAAAGAATTGGAATATTTCAATTTTCAATTTTGA
>VDFB02194292.1:0-21818 GCA_007258455.2 Sequoia sempervirens | reverse complement strand
TCTTGACAAAGTACGATGTCATGCACATGTAGTGCCTCATACATACTTCTTTACCATCCCTCCAGTTGGCCTATAAGTCTTCAACATTATATAGATGGGCATACTCTATCTCGACCACCTTTTTCAATTTTCCATATGGGTCCATTCACGGTCAGGCAGTGTAGAGCTCCAAGTTGTATTCAACTAACTCCTTATCAGAGTACTTCACACACTAGAATGTAGGGAGTGCATACATTCCCTGAACAAATGTGAGGGGATAAGGGATCCCCGCCCTATGTTTTTCACTCAGAAGGGTATGTGCATCTTGCAGTTGTCGGGAGAGTTCCAATAATACCAACCGGTCATTTGGGTACTGGGGCAACTTATATGGTTTCTCTAAGAAACCTTCAGCTCAGATGTATGTGAATTTGGGAAATTGAATAAACAGGAAGCCAAAATGGTAGATGAAGGAATTGGCATTGTGTGTGACCCTTCTTTTGAAGTCACCCCCAAGCAGTCTGATAATATGGCCGATGAAGGCATCATTGACCCTACAATAGTCCTTCTTGAAATTTGTGTATTGGAGCTGAGGATACTTATCATATACCTTTAGCTCCCTTCTTGGAGTCTGACTAGGAGCCACAAATAGGCCTCTATATTGCGCCTGGTTAGCCAATAGATAGACCAAGTATGATGTCATGTAGAACTGCGAGGTCTTCTTTATTGCCACAAATTGTTCATGCAAGTAATGACTAATCATTCGTGCCTAGTAGAATTTGGTTTCCCCTTAGAGGATTTCTTCTAGAAAGTACAACATCCACTCCTAGAAGAAGGTTGCAGTTAGAAGGCCCATAACTCTTCTCAATAAGGTTACCAAGTCATGGTAATCCTCATAGAAGTCACTTTGGAAGAGCTCTTGAGGCACTTTGTTTGCACTACCCCTCTTCTCCTTTAACGAGTATTGATTAATAAGTTTCTTGCATTTGAGGGGGTCTACATCCCATGTGGTTTTGGAATATTCCTTCGATGTATCTTCCATTTCATTGAAGGTAGGGATGTGAAAGGTTTTCCCTATTGACTTGGGAGATAGATCAGCTAGTACATTGCCATCCCTATCCACAATTCTTCTAGTATCTTCTTGGTATGCCTCTCTGGAGACCATCACGAGCTCGGGAGCAATGAGAGGAAGTGGGAAACCAAAAACCTTGGCCAACCCACTCTTTCTAATATTCCTAGCATTCTCTATTGTGGGGTTGACAATAACCTTTTGCTTCAACTCATCGATGTCTATATGTCCCAGGTTGGTATCTGAGATCTCCTTCCAATCCGTGGTGACCTTTGACTTGAGGGGCTCCTCTTGGAACTTGTATTTCATTTGGTCTTTGTTCTCTTTTCGCCTAGGCGCCTTGGCAGCTTTCTTTCCTTTTTCCTTCTCTACGGCCACCTCTAAAGGCCCTGTAGCTAGTTCCATATATCCTGCAAGCAAAGGAGCGGTAAGTACATTCAATTGTAAAAGCATGAGAAGCATTAGCCAAAATCCTACAAAAACGATGTTAGATTAGGTAACTCATCATTCAAAGATCCTAACATCTCTTTTGAATCCACATTGGCCATTCATTTGAGGAAGTTATGGCCATGTGGGCCCAGGGGTGCAGACTTCCCTGGGCTAGCAGTTGTTTTGAAAGCAGTTGTGACCGGATGACAGATAGGGCCTTGCAGCCCACATGCCCCAACCTGCATCAAGATTTAGCCATAAAGTGGAGTCCACTAAGGAGACCAATCTATTTTAGCATGTGGGTCAAAATCACTTTGAAGCTTTGGGAGTGTTAAGCTCATCTTATAGGCATGCGGGTCCTAGGACCGTGGGAGCAGGAGGTAGCTTGGCCCTTCGAGACCCTGTCGTTGAAATGACACTATCAGGAAAGCAACCGGCAAGCAGTGTTCCACCGGGTAGGGCCCAGAGATTTTTTTTCTGAAGTTTAGAAGATTTGAGATGAGTGCAGGTCGGAAGGTGTGGGAAGACATTGGGTATTGGTCGTTCAAAACAACAAAAGTGAGACGCAAGTTCGGTTGGAGAGGCATGCACTATCGGGTCTGCAGGAGGCACATGTTTTAATTGATTGTTCACAGATAGTCAAAGGGAAACAACTAGGTCAGGTCCCACGGGGTAGGCTAACAGAAGCCTTTGGGCAGTTTGACATAGCAACAATAAGACAGTCATCTGTAGGTGGCTACCTGCATAGGGCAGCCCGCAGAATTTTTTACATAGCCATTTTTCATTTTCTTGAGTTTGGACAGCAGGAAAGGGCGCGAGCTCCACGGGGCAGAGATGCCATGAGTGGTGTCGCTTGGGATGGAAAATCCAGTATAAATCTATGAACGCATAACCGCAATAGGGGACCCGCTTTGAAGTTCGGCCACTTAGAATATTCGGAAGCCGAGGGGAGATTTTATTTGGCAATGATGGAGTCAGATCCGGCCGGGTCGAAAAGGATGCCGAGGTCGCCCATTTTGAGCATTCATTCAACAATACCAGCATCAATAGGGTGGAGGTCCATGTTGGATGGTCTCTGCGATCACATTCTATATTTTTGTTTCGACTTGACGGAAAACCTAATGGCAGTGGTCCATTGGGGATAGGATGTGTCGCGGGAAGGCTCGCCTTAATGGGCTGGGTTAAGGCAAAATTTGTGGATACTCCATCCATGAGTAGGAATACAATGAGCCCTGGACTTAAGTACGGTATGTTGTAGCCTTGATCGGGTAGATGATTAGTAGGATCCGGCCATCGGGAGGATGTGATCATATAGGTCATTTGGAACCGGCAGCTTAGGCAATTCGGTTTGAGAGGCCCATGCTATTAGGACCTAGAAGACCGGGCGACCGCTGGTCAAGAATTTCTAAGTTTAGGATGGTCAAGTTGAAAGGGCTTCCCACGAGGGTGGGCCTGATGAAGGTATTCATCGTTTGGAGGTTAAAATGTTTTAAGGGAAAGGAAATGATGATGGTCATGTTGTGGGCCCATAGAGCATGAATTCCCTGGTCCAAGAACAATCATGGCGACCTCAAGTTCCGTACACAACCCGTGGGAGGTTTTCGACGTTTTTCAAAATTTTGTCTTATGGGTTTTGATCACTTGGGTTTTACCTAACTTATTTCTTAGTTTTCCTTCCAAGATTCAACAACTTTCTTAAAAACTTAAATAAAACTCCAAGTTTGGCTTGTAGTGGAAGACCAACCTATAAAACCCGATAAAGAAGAGTGAGCAAACAGTGAACAAAGGCTTTGAATCGGCGAAGGAGCTTGGTGGGCACGACGACGGCGTTGGTGAGAGGCTCTGACAAACTTCTGGAATTCTTGATAGTGAAAATGACTACTCAAAATGGGATATTTATAGATCTTTGTGCATTTAATACCCTTCATTAATGCTAGTATGACGAAAGTGAGAGTTGGTGAATGGGCATTTCAAAAACGGCAGCGAGAACGAAAAAGTTTGCTAAGCAGATGACAGTCAAGGATTAGCCACTCGGGTGGTCAGCGATGAAAACATCCAACGATGATGCAGGTTCCACGGCGTGGAAGGATTTCATGTGAAGGTCATTCAGAACGGCTAGGGAGCTAGGGAATCCCGCATAGAGCGGCCCGCAGGGGCGGACCCGCATTGCCCGGAGGGCACCAGTTTTAAAGTGTGAAGGAAAATAGCTAGGGAAACCTACAAAGGCCTAAGGCCTTGAAAATTTGTGGGTAGAAAAAATTGGTCAACTCAAGATGATTCTTCTAAGAATTTCTGACTACTTAGGACTCAAAAATAGGGGGCACACAAAATGAGGCAGTGACAAAAGAAACTCGACGAAGTGAAAGAGAGAGAGGGTTCTCATTCTGAATAGGGCGTGCATGCTATAGGCACAACAAATGGCAACTCTGCTTGGGAACGCTCCTGAGCGTTCTAAGGATAAATACTCATTTAGAACCTAGAATCTTCAGTTTTGCATACTAGGGTCCAGTTTCTGAAAGTGAACTAGGGGACTCAAAAGAGAACGAGATCCTTGGCTGAATCAAATCATGAAAGCATCTCAAAAGTGTGTGTAAGTATTGAATTCGTTCCTTTTCTTGGGAGCCTATAACAAATGGTAGTTATTCAAACCAAACAAGCTATGAATCGTCTAACTCCAAAAGTAACCTAGACATTGCTTCGCTGCCAGTCAGGCATCCATAACCCTGATGGAGTTGTCACTGTGACCCTATGAACATAGCTCTACTATCGGTCATGCATCCATGTCCCTTGTTGAGTTGTCCGAACACCCACACGGTTGCTTGATTTGAACATTTCTTTCTTTTCTTTCCTTCTGATATCCTTTTAATATTATTCATTTTTGCTCAATTGTGTAAGCATGGAAGCTTACGGTGGGCTTAGAACCACAGTGGTCATTGAATCAGACATATGATTTTTTCATGTTAGGTTGTCACAACAACCATTGCATAGCCCTTTAGAAGCAATTAATGTTTCTCTTGTGCAGGATCTAACATGACATGTGATAAGATTCAACTAAGGGTCACGTTCTAGGTAAAGTCAAAGTTCAAATAAGGAGACCGCCCCCATAGCAGCAATCAGAGACCAATGGTTAAGAGTGAAATCTTATTCAAAGAACATGAAGGGAAGAGTGAATCATCCATTGAATGAGCATGACCACTATATCAAGAACAAAGAGACAACCTCAGCAAAACAAAAGTTGTCAGGAAATGAGCAAAACAAAAGCGACGTGAAGAAGCAAACCAAAAGCAACCTAAACTAACCTATGTACAAGTATTTACAGGAACAGCTCAGAAGAACTCAAGCTTGGAAATAATGCTTGAGGTGTTACCCATTGACGGGCAATGAGATGTCTTCATTGGTTAATGTCTTGAGGTAAAAAGCATTATCACCAAGGATTTCAGCAATCTAAAAGGGGCCAAGCCAGAGCTTGTCGAATTTGTCATGTCCCCCTTTCTTTTCATGGGCCTTGTCTGAGCATAAGACCAAATCAGCAATTCTAAAGGCCTTTACTTTGGCTCATAAATCAAACCATATTTTGACCACACCCTAATGTTTGGAAAAAAATTCAATGACCTGGTCACACACTTCTTCCAAGTGAAGTAACTCAGCTAAGCGGGCTTCTCATCGATCCCCTTCTTCATAAAAGGTATTGATGAATTGAAGGGTGGGGATCTTGAGGTGAACTAGGAATATAGTCTTTGGGACATAGATGAGGTGAAATGGGGAATCACCTAAGGAGGTCTTGTGGCGTGTGATCTTCCCAAAGGGAAAAACGAAGCTGGGTGTGCCAATCCTTTGGGTTCTTATCAAGCAGCTTTTTAATCATAGTGATGAGGTTCTTGTTTGTGGATTTAGCTAGGCCATTGCCCTGAAGGTCAATCCCATAGTCAAAGGCCCAAATAGTGAATTTAAGTGAAGAAAAGGCAGGGCCATTATCACAGACTAAGGCGTATGGGCAACCGAAGTGATTTAGAATAAAACTTTTGAGAAAATTTGTTACTACCTCTGTGGTGCATTGTCTACATGTAATAGCTTATGTCCATCTAGTACAATAATCAGAGGTGGTTAGAATGTACCTATGACCTGCAGATGACAGTGGGCTTACTGGAAAAATGAATTCGATACCCCATTGAGTGAATGGTCTTACCTCCAAGACTAGTTGCAATGGGACAGCAGCATTCCTTTCTCTCGTCATAGTGGTCTGGCAGACATGGTACGTACGGATATGATTATGTGCATCCTTGAAGACGGTTGGCCAATAGTAACTTGCTCATAAGATCTAATGTGTGGTTTAGGGACCAAATCCATGACCAATGCCGAATTTATCATGAAATTCCTTTAGAACCCCCACCGCTTCTTCTTTGCCAAGGAACCTAAGGTAGACGCCTTCATGATTCTTCTTGTAAAGTATAGATCCTTGTAGCATGTAACTGCTAATTTTGAGTTTGAGAGAACATTTTTGGACCCCTTGTAGATGGGATGGGCATTTGTGATTCAACAAGTAGTAGACAATATCATCATACCACTCTCTAAGAGAGACATCTTCGAGTTGGTACTGTTGAACCATGAGTTTTGGACCTGCTTCAGCCACTGTCTCAACTATTGTTTGTTTGAGGGTCTGTCCTCTTAGTAATTTCATTGGCTGAATCTCCATGTCATATTCTTGCAATAGGGTGACCCACATTGCTCTTCTTTCTCCTAACTTGTTCTGCATCAATAGTCTTTTCACTACTGGGTCAAGCACAATGGAAAATACCTTGTTCCGTAGGATGTAGTTTCTGAATTTTTTAATTCCTCTAACCAGATCATATGCATGCTTTTCTACATTGTGATACCGCAATTCAACATCCTTCAAGGGAGCACTCATGAAGGTGATCAGGTGCTCACTCCCTTCATCATCTTTCTGAGTCAAAATGCTAGCACACGAGTGATCTGAAGCAAATGAGTATATGTAGAATGGCTTTAGGTAATCAAGACTAACTAACACAGGTGGTTCAACAATGGATTTCTTGATTTCCTCAAAGGATTACTTTTCTTTCAGAGTCCACTCAATTTAGGCATCCTGTTTTAGCATGGCGTTGAGTAGCTTAACAACTTCAGAAAATCCGGTAATAAATTTCCTAATGAAGTTTATCTTTCTGAAGAAAGATTTCAACTCTTTCTTGCTTCCAGGCAGCTAGATCTTCAAAAGGGACTGAATGCGCTTGGGGTCTATGGAGATTCCTCGCTCTTAAATAACATGTCTGAGCAGCCTACCTTCCATAACTCTGAAGATGCATTTCTTTGGATTAAGGGAAATCCCAAATTCTCTACATTTCTTAAAAACTTTGCATAGATCAGAAACATGATCCCCTCACTTCTTTGAGAACACAGTAAGATCATCCATGTAAATGATGATGCATTTTTTGATCAGATCCTTAAAAGCTATGTCCATTGCATGTTGAAAGGTGGCGCTAGTGTTGATGAGCCCAAATGGAATTCTCCTATACACAAAGGTCCCCTACTTGGTGGTGAACACTATCTTGTGTCTATCCTTGTACTGCACCATTACCTGATTATACCTAGAGTACCCATCCAGAAAGGACATCATCTGCAAACCATTAACAATCTACAACACTTCATGTAACGAGGGAATGAGATAGTTGTCTTTCTCTGAAGCCCTATTCAAATTGCGGAAATCCACACATAGTCTGATTTCTCCATTCTTTTTTCTAACTGGGACCAGATTGGCAACCCATGTGGAGTGCCTGACTGGGAATATGATCCTAGCTAATAGAAACTTTTTCACTTCCTTGTACATGATTGGCTCTAATAAGGCATTGATTGGATGTTGTTGTTGTCAGAATGGTTAGACATCCAGTTTGAGAGGTATAGTGTGTTTAATGATGGAGGTATCATATGTCTTTAAATCTTCATAGCTCCATTCCACTACATCATGATACTTCTGCAAAGCATCAATGATTCATTTTCTTTCTTCTAGTGTGTAGACTTTACCAATGAATACATTTTTAACCTCCTCGGTTGTCCTGAGGTTGTGAGTGTCGCATCGATTATTGATGGAATCCTTCTTTGCTTGTTGATCTTGGTCTCGGATCTAATCTAGGTCAAATATACGTTCAAGCTAAACCATACCTCTTGGGATAGTGTTCATCTTGAGGTTGATAATCCCTTTTATGTTCAATTCAGCTTCCTCAGGGTCAATTTCATCAATTATTTGAGTAGTAAACACATCGAAGCTAGTGATAAATTGTAGGATGTTCTTATCATCATTGAACAACTCAAAGTGGGTGACATTACCTGGCACAGATGGGGTGGAAGTAAGCTCAATGGTGAACCTTTTAAGGTCATATAAAGAGAGGGGTTGCAATGTGCTAGCTGCTTGAGCCAAGGCATTAGCAGTATGGTTTTGGGAATGAGGGATCAGCTAGATGTTGAATGCATCTAGGCTTTCTAAAAGATCCCAGACCCTATGCCTATAGTTTTCTAGTCTTTGGTCATGGCATGAATATAGTTTTTTGACTTGTTTTACTACCAATTCTGAGTCATCGAAGACTTGCAACATTTTAACTTTCTTCCTTAAAGCCATTATGAGCCCATGAACTAAAGCTTCATACTCTCCTACATTATTTTTTGCAATAGAATTGGATTCTATGAGCAGAGAAGTAGGTCTTAACCATAGGGCTGATGAGTTTGAATCTGGCTCTGGCTCCCTACTTGTACTTAGATCCATCGAAGCATAGCGTCTAGAATTTGAAAGGTTCTTTGACTTCAAGGCCAATCATGCATTCATTCTTTCTTAACTATGTACTCACATCTGCAAATGTCAGAGTAGGTACTGGCTCAGTGTGATTAAAGGCAAGTGGCCCTGTTGGTATCTCCTTTCGAGAAGTGGCTTGTCCTTTAATGTGTTCTACTGTTGTTTGACACAAGCAGCACTCAAATTCCAAGTGAGCAGCATTATGCACTCTGCACCAACTAGTCAACAAGAGCTCTTGGAAATCCATCATTTCCCCTAGGCTAAGTTGATCTTGTATGCACTTCTCCATGAAGTCTTGGAAGCCATCTAGCAATCCTAAATTACCATCTTTGTAAGACTCATTATTGTCTAATTCTACCAGCATTTTTGTGCTTTGGGATGCATAAGCTAAATTAGCAAGAGGACTACATAGCACCAAGAGGACCTCTTCAGTCATCTCTTCTTCTTGATATACTACGATAGAATAATTTCCTAGCTCAGTTTTAGGAAGCAACACCCTGTTGGTGTTGTTGTATTTTGTAATCATGAACTTTATACGTGGCTCTTGATCTATGTGGATCTGGTTTGGCAGTCCCTTCCATGGCAACCACATGTGAAAGAAATCAGTCACGGAATACCCATTCAATTCTCAGGTGAAATCTCATCCCAAGATTATTTCGTATGTGATGAATATCCATGACTTGAATTTCAATGACTTGCTACACCCTTGGATCAGCAACGATTTGCATAGGGATATGATTGATTTCCTCGATGATGTTCACCTTAGTTTTGTCCAATTGAGTTACTTTTCTTCTAGAAGGTGTGGGGACAATCCCAAGAGCCTTGCATGCATCCAAGGGCATGACATTAGTTGATGCTCCTGAGTCAATCAAAGAATTATGCAGGTTCTTCCCGAATATTTGAATAGTGATAAGGAAAGGGGGCATTTCAAACCTTCCCTGAAAGAGTCCCACAGGCGTGTCAGCCTAGGCCACTTGGCCTTTGTCCTTTTCATTAGTCTTTTCCTTGGTTTGCACTTGACTTTTCTCTTTTGTGGGCTATTTTATAGTTTGTTGGTTGGAAGAGACATCTTTCTTTTTACCTATGATCTCTTGACTTACAAGTTCATGTGGGGGCTCTTCAAAAGAGACCCTCTTAGCTAGTGTTTCTTGTGTTGCTTTGGAGGAAAGGGTCCCATTAATCACCCTAAAGAAGGAATGCCTAACTGTAGGAACCTTAAGTAACTCGAAAGTCGACAAGTTGATCTTGACCTTCTTGAATTCCTCAACAACATACTCACCCATTTGCTCAATTTCAACCTCGAAGGATCTACCTATGGAAAAACTAGCTGACTGGTTTTGAGTTTGGTTTGGCTGTCTATTTTTGTTCAAGTATTGTGTAGGCACATAGGGATATCCTAGGTTGTTGCTAGCATTGGGATCAGGCAGGGTTCTAAAGTTATTAAGTGGGGTGGACGTAGTGAAAGTTCCTCTTGCTTGTCTATTCCTCAAGTTGTAGGGGGAGGCTCTCTGATGGAACATTTGAACTTCATCTTCACAAGACTCTTCTTCATCTACTTGACCATTATCTATGGAATTAAAGAGCTGAGATAGGGTTTCTTCATTACTTACCTCTTTTACTTCTTCATTATTTGGGGAGGCAACCTTAGTTTCAGGCTTGTTGCTCTCGCTTCGTGGAAATGGAGCTTGATTGACTATGAACATGGAAGAGTCGTATGGTTCTGACTAGACTGTCTCTACAGCTCGCACTATCAACAAAATTTTGGACATCCACTTGAAATATCTTCATAGCCGTGAGGAACTCGGGGCAATCCAGCTCAGAGTGTCTATTCGTTTTATGAATCTGGCACCATCCAGATAAAGTAGCCTCAGCAAGATATACTCCACTATTTGTCTTCTCAATACCAACAGGCTAATCAAGAGGAGTGGGAACACCTCCATTATTCAGCCTTGTATTCCACATTTATTTCTACCTCTGGAAATGTCTCCTTTCAAAACTTTGATTAGAGCTCTACCCCCATTCATAATTCTATCCTGATGAGGTACCTACCTCACAGTTATCCCTGCTATCTCAGTTGAGGTTGGCTTGAACACTACGCTAAGAAGCTTGCAGCTGATTATTTTGGTTCATGAGATGATTCATTTCTATGGAAATTTTCTTGATCATCTCCATCATCTTATCTAACCGATCTTTCTCAGCATTGCTTGGCTGTGGTGTTTGATTCTAGAGAAAGACGAGTTGTGTTGTTGGCTGGTTCTGCTGAACGGCCAAGAATTCAGGCCCTTGTAGATATGATGGCACTTGAGGTTGTTGTGAGTAAGTCTGATGTTGTCGTGGCTACAAGTAATGAGGCACAGTAGGTGCTAATTGATTCATAGGCTTCCCTGGGCGAGGAACTATGGGCAGCTGTGGAATTGGATTCATGAGAGGCGTCTGGTGTTGGAGAGCTTGATTGAACCCTTGAATCTGCATAGGATGAGTGACCTACCCCAAGGAGGGCAGCAAACCAGAGATTTTTTATCCTAAGTCAGGGTTGGCTATAACTTCCTTAGTATAAGCATCCACCAATCGGGCTAGTGGTGGGTTCATTCTTTTCACCAATGTTGTAGTGAGATTGTCCAAGGCAGTATAGTAAACAGGCAAGACAGCGGCATCACTGAGTGCATATGGAGCTTGCAACCTCATGTATGCTTGGTGGAAACAATCATTGAAGGATCCAATCGGCTCATTAACCTCCCTATGAATTTCCATGAATTGTTGATATAGTTCTGAGGGGCTGATTGGGACTTTATACTTCCTCATAAATGCATTCTTCAAGAGATCCCAAGTAGTAATCAATCCCGTTGGCAAGTTGATGTAACAATAGAAGGATTCTTCTCCCAAAGAATAAGGGAAAGCCTACATGCCACATATTTGTGACCAATCTACATATCATTCAATATTGTTTGAAATATCTTGATGTGCTCTTCCAGTATCCTTTGTAGATCCCAAGGGTTAAACTTTGTGCAAAATCTCTTTGGGTTCTTGGGCATGTCATGGTAAGCATTAAACAGTAGTGGAGAACGGTTGTTCCCTAGCCAAGCCATGAGGGGAGGCAGAGGTGGTATTTGTTGTTGAACAGAAACTTGGGGCTGCATAGGGGTAGCGGTAGTTGGGACTGCACCTTGGACATGGAAGGCAGGGACAGGGGCAACACCTTGGCAGTTGGAAGCGATCGATTGGAATGCATTTTGAGATGGTTGAATGGAAGAGGTGGAAGTGGGAAAGGAAGGATAAGTATGGGGTGAATGGAAGGAGGAGGGAGGTGAAGATGAAGGTGAAGTGGATGGAATGGAGGAAGAAGAGGCTACTTCCCCTCTTTTAGTCCTTCTAGCCCTTATAGGGGGTTGTAGTTCTTGAAATTCCCCTTTATTTGGTGTTGATCTTAAAACTCTTTGGAATCTTTCAGGAGAGAATGACCCAATTCGATCCAACTTAACTCAAAAGGCCCTCCTAGCGCTAGTTCTATTGATGGGTATTTTTGCACCTTCTAAACACAAGCAGTACACAAGTATGCTACCTCTCTTGAAAGGAAATCTCCAACAACAAGTTGCTGAAAACTACCCCAAGGTCTCTTGGGTGTCAAGTCATGACAATGCTTGGAATTTATCAATTGGTTTAATGTAATTTTGTTGGTAATCATAGGGAAGTCTTATGTAAGTTAAGTTGGATGGGAATTGGTTCTTCGACTGGAGTTTATAAGATTTTCTGAAGTGTTTCTCTATTGCTGCAAGTTTAGGACAGCGGTCTCAAACTCCACTCTGATCTTCAGATTTGGCTTTACAATGTGCAATGAACTTTATCTAAAGCACCTATTTAAAATAAAAGTCAAAAGGGTGGGGGATGGAGTAAGTTCCTAGACCTGAAACTACCAATGAATAGTGATAATGGAGGACCCTACAATGGACAACCATCCCAAAACAAAGTTCCACTTAACCAAATCAACTTATAGTCTCATGAAACCAATGAAATCTTCTAAGGTTTGCAGATTTTCAACCTTTCATTCACCATAAAGCATGAACAAGAGATAGAATTTAAGTGCAACATTCATATAATGTTCAGACTAGCTTTGCATTGTAGTTTATCATCAATAAACAACAAAAAGCGTGAACAAGGAATGACATCAACACAACAAAATACTTCACCACCAATTAACAGCATTAACTAATCTATCAAAGCAAGCCAAAACACATAGAACAACAAAGTAAATCTAGTCAAATTCACTAACTTATGAGAAGAATAATCATGTAACATGCAAAGGAACTCAAGAATCCACCAAAACCAATGAATTTCTATTAACATTCTAGCAGCATGTCTTTAAAACAACTCAACTCTCCCTTGAAAATGAGAGGAGACCCCCTATTTATAGTGTCCAAAAAGAAAAATGAATGGCCAAGATTCAATCTCATTGGGTGGCAAAGATTCACTACAAACTAGGTTTTCACCTACCAGCAAATATTTTACAATTTAAAATTACATTTTGTCTTCTAGCCTATTTTTTCCTTTTGTGGCCAACACTGTATCTCTTTTGTCCTTTAGTTGATTGCTTTGTTGTAGCTACTTTGTGAGGAATTTGTCATCAATAATCAGATTTCCCTCTTGCTTCCACGCAGTAGCATATTCCACGAACCTATCGATCAATGCCTGGAGCTTGTTCCATTCCATTATATCTGATTGAAGCACTTGGAAGTTCAATTTTCTAGATTTTTGTGTAATCTCATCCCATTCCATGTCACATTTTTGCTTATTTTTTATCACCTACTTGGATTGAGTGAAGGCTCGTGCAACAAAACCCATAAAATCCGGCATAAGTGCATTTGTGATCTCGTTCTCCATCTTCTTATGAAAGTATGGCTTTTGTCTCTCTATGTCTAGCTCAACGATGGGCATATCAAAATCTGTCATTAGTCTCAGATATTCTTCATAGGTCATCTTGATTTATTTGACCCAATCAATATCAAGCTCCACCTCATGGAGCACTCGCTCCAATATTTCCTTCCTGTGGTCCAAGCCTAGTTTCCATGTCTCCATGAGCCAGTGGTCATCTTTTACCAAAGCAAATCCTTCTCCCAAGATTTCTCAGGTATCTTGAGGATAGCCTCAAGTTTGGGATATGTGATCCTTTATAACTCGGGTAAGTCAATGTAGAATTTTTGTATTCCCTCGAGAAGCATTTGCACCTCCAAGAACTTATTTCTTGTCCTGACAGCACGGCCAATGCCCATATTTACATTGGAGAGGACTTGTTGGAACCAATCTTTTGTGGCCTTTGTCCAATTTTTCCTTCTTTCCAGTTTTCCAATGTGTTCTTTGGATAGTAGTTGGGGTGGTGTTGATGATGTGGTGGGAAGCTCCTCATCCGACGACCATTGCTAAATGTAAGTTGTCAAGTCTGCCACTTGTGCCTTTAGCTCCTCCTTAGATGTCTTATCCTTATGCATTTGGTGCACAATGGTGGCGACAGATCCCTGAAGATGGCCAATTTTTTGTTCTCTTGTGGCCATCCCTAGATCGAAGGTGATGTTATAGCTAACCCCCTCTTCTCCCATCACTGGCGTAGCTATCTATACAGTCCTTCATCCTGACGCATCCATTGTCAAATGGGATTTGACCTTCAGTTTCTTCTCTTTCCTTGTACTTATTTGTGCTTGAGCCAAGATGGCTTCGAGTCTCGCCTTTGGATCCCTTGGGGTCAAGGTTTTCTTTTCTAACTACTTCTCAAGCCACTTAGGCATCTAAGATTCCCCTTTCGACGATTTGTGATCACCCTCTTCCTTGCAGGAACATATTTCCATTGCTTTGCCACCTGGAGTCTCCTACTCTGTCTTTTCTTCTTCTTCATCATCTAAATCTCTAATAAACAATGTTTCTCTTCTTTCGGATTTAGTTGCAGTATGCCCCTTGGGGCTGTCCTCCGCCTTAGATGTTTTCCCTTTTTCCTCTTGTTCAAGCCCGTGTTCTTCGTAATGCTCTACTTTCGGGCTTTTCTTTGTTTCAACCTCTTCTTCAGGCTTGGCTTCTTATTTCTCTTCCCTTTCCTTCTCTTCTTGCTCTCCTAAAGGAGGAATTTCTTTGTCATGCTCAAAGCTTCTATCTTGTTTCCCAATTAGAGGTCCAGTGTCCTCCATTTTCTTATCTGTATCTTTCTCTTCGTCAGTGGGATGCCCTTTAGCTTCTTCTCTAGCATCCTTGAGTTGTCAGTTCAAATATTCCTCAAGCTCAAGGTCGAATGTTTCCACAATATACTTTGTACCCAGCTCCTCAATGTCTTCTTCAGATGATTGTGTTTCCTCCTCCTCTTCCTCATGCACCAATTTATCAATCACCAAATGTTGATATTCAAGGTGCTCATGGTAGTCGTTTGATGCTTCTTCCATCTCTTTGGTTGCTTCCCTCTCTTTCCTTTCTAATTCTTCAGATATTTGAATTGTCACCTCCATCATGGGTGGTTAAGTTGGAGGAGGAGGGATGGGAAGGTTAGCGACAGCTTGTGCCAGGGCAGCTTGCATTGCAGGATTCATTAGCACCCCAGACAGCTATGTCGGTATGTTTTGCATGTGTTGAGCAAAAGCTTCTAGGAGCGAGAGAGTAGGCATCGACATTGTTGTAGTAGCCAGTGGTAGGTTTGAAGATGGATACATGGAGGAGGAAGAGAGCAGAGAAGTGGTGGAAACTGAGGAATCTATGACCATTACTTGTGTTGCAGGGGAAGTGTCTAGGCAAGGTGGACTGAAATGTCCACCACAGGCGGAGAAGAGGCAACCATTGCCTAAGAAGCATGCAAAGGAGGAATAGTAGTGGAAATGGTAGCAGCGGTAACCATGAGAGTGGAGGTGGTGTGTGGGGTGTTTTTCTACTCAACCTCTGCTTCCTCTTCCTCATGAAGCAGGTCTTCTTGGATAGTGGGCATTTCTGTGAAACTGCCCAACTTCTTTGGTTTCTTGGAAGGCTTACCTTCTGATGCTCTCCTTGAGTACACCCTTGGCTTGGGCTGACATTCAAAAGTTTCTTTCTACTTCTTGGACTGTGTAGTGGGAGGAGATACCGAAGTTTCTCTTGTTGGGCCAGCAATGGCAGAGGCACTATCAGTTTCACTCTTGGGTTCATCCTCGAACTCGCCATGTGTTGGAGCAACCCCTTGTAGCTTTAGTTGTGAAATCTACCCATCAATCCATTTTTTTTTCCTTGCCTCTATAGACTTCATCAGGAGATCAAGGTCATTGACCTCTTCCTCATTCTAGTCAACTAGGGGCAGAGGTAAATTGGCAACTACATCATATTAAGGATCAATCACTATGTTTTCATCCTCTACTATTTGATTTGGCACAGGAAACAGTTTGATTTTCTTAACAAAGTGTGTTGTCATGCGCATGCAGTGCCTCATACGTATTTATTTATCATCCCTCTAGTTGGCCCAGAAGTCTTCAACATTATGTCGATGGGCATACTTTATCCCGACCGCCTTTTTCAGTTTGCCATACAGGTCCATTCGCGGTCGAGCAGTGTAGAGCTCCAAGTTGTATTCAACTAACTTCTTATCAGAGTACTCTACACACTGGGATGCAGGGAGTGCATACATTCCCTAACCAAATGTGAGGGGATAAGGGATCCCCGCCCTATGTTTGTAGCTTAGAAGGGCATGTGCACGCTGCAGTTGCCGAGAGAGTTCTAGTAATACCAACTGGTCATTTGGGTACCGGGGTAGCTTATATGGTTTCTCTAAGAAACCCTCAGCTCAAATGTATGGAATTTAGGAAATTTAATAAACAATAATCCAAAATAGCAGATGAAAGCATTGGCACTGTGTGTGACCCTTCTTTCGAAGTCACCCCCAAGTAGTCTGATAATATGACCGATGAAGGCATCATTGACCCTACATTAGTCCTTCTTGAAATTCTTGTATTAGAGCTGAGGATATTTATCATATACCTTTAGCTCCCTTCCTGGAGTCTGACTGGGAGCCACAAATAGGCCTCCGTATTGCGCCTGGTCAGCCTATAGATAGACCAAGTATGATGTCATGTATAACTGCAAGGTCTTCTTTACTACCACAAACTGTTCATGAGAGTAATGATTAATCATTCCTACCCAGTAGAATTTGGTTTCCCCTCAGAGGATTTCTTCCACGAAGTACAACATCCACTCTTGGAAGAAGGCTACAGTCAAAAGGCCCATAACTCTACTCAATAAGGTTACCAAGTCATGATAATCCTCGTAGAAGTCACTTCGGAAGAGTTCTTGGGGAACTTTGTTTGCACTGCCCCTCTTCTCCTTTAACCAATATTGATTAATAAGTTTCTTGCATTTGAGGGGGTCTGTGTCCCATATGGTTTTGGCATATTCCTTCGATGTCTCTTCCATTTCATTGAAGGTAGGGATGTGAAAGGTTTTCCCTATTGACTTGGTAGACAGATCAGCTAGTACATTTCCATCCTAATCCATAATTCTTCTAGTATCTTCTTAGTATGCCTCTCTATAGACCATCATGAGCTTGCAAGAAATGAGAGAAAACGGGAAACTGTAGCCTTGTCCAATGCACACTTTTTGATATTCCTAGCATTCTCTGTGGTGGGGTTGACAATAACCCTTTGCTTGAACTCATCGATGTCTATATGTCCCAGGTTGGTATCTAAGATCTCCTTCCAATCTATGGTGACCTTTGACCTTAGGGGCTCCCCTTGGAACTTGCATTTCATTGGTCTTTGTCCTCTTTTCCCCTAGGCACCTTGGTAGATTTCTTTCCTTTTTCCTTCTCTACAGCCACCTCTGAAAGCCCTGCAGCTAGTTCCATATATCTTGCAAGTGAAGGAGCAGTAAGTACATTCAATTGTAAAAGCATGAGAAGTGTTAGCCAAAATCCTGTAAAAATGATGTTAGATTAGGTAACTCATCATTCAAAGATCCTAACATCTATTTTGAATCAGCATTGGTCATTTTTTTAGGGAATTTATGGCCTGCAAGCCCAAGGGTGAAAACTTCCTTGAGTCGTAGCCATTTTGAAGGTAGCTATCAACGGATGGCTAAGAGGGCACAACGGCCCGCATACCCCAATCCGCATCAAGATTTAGATGTAAAGTGGGGTCCACTAAGGAGACCAATCTATTTTAGCACGTGGTTCAAAATCACTTTGAAGCTTTGGGAGTGTTAAGCTCGTCTAATAGGAATGTAAGTCCCATGACCACCGGGAGCAGGAGGTAGCTTGGTCATTCGAGGCCCTACTATTGAAACGACATCATTAAGACAACAACCCGCAAGCGGTGTTCCACCGTGCAGGGTCCGGAGGCTCAAGGGACGATGCCATTTCATTGCTGAAGTTCAAATGATTTGAGATGAGTGTGGGGTAGAAGGTGCGGGAAGATGCTGGGTATTGGCCATTCAGAATGACGCAAGCGAGACGGAAGTACGGATGAAGAGGCATGCACTATCGGGTCTGCAGGAGGCACATTCTTTAATTGATTGTTCACAAACAGTCAAAGGGAAATAGCTAGGTCAGGTCCCATAGGGCGGGCCGATGGAATCCTTTGGGTGCTTTGACATGGCAATGATAATACATTCATCCACAAGTGGCTACCCGCATAGGGCAACCCACAGAATCTTCTACTTAGCCATTTTTCATTTTCTTGAGCTTGGACGGCGGGAAAGGGCGTGGGCTCCGCGGGGTGGAGAAACGTCATGAGTAGGTTGTTTGGGACGGAAAAGCCAAGGTGTAAATCCACAAACGATGACCCGCAATAAGGGACCTACCTAAAGTCCATCACTTAGTCAATTTTGAGCGTAGGGGAGAGAGGATGGCAACAGCGGAGTCAGGATCCACTGGTCGGAAGGATGCTTAGGTTTTTCCATTTTGAGTACTCATTTGAATAGCAATGAAGGACTAGCAGAGGTCCACATTGGATGGTCCACATCACATTCATTTTTTTTTTTAACTTGGACGGTGAACCTAATGGTGAGGTCCGTTGGCAGACAGACGAGTTGCGAAGTTTGTTCGGAACGAAGCCAGGGCGGAAATCCACAAACAGCGGTCCGCGAGGAGAACTCCACAATGAGTTTGGACTTAATCACTTTGAGTGGTTAAGTTTGATCGGCGATGACTAGGGCAGGATCCACCTATCAGGAGGATGTGATCACATAGCCATTTGGAACGGTGAAGCTTGAAGGTAATTTTGCGCATGGAGGCCCACACTATAGGACCCAGAAGGACCAAAGGATCTCTGTTTTGGGCTGATGAATTTTGGCTAAGTTCAGGACACCCGAGTTGAAGGGGCTTCTTGCGAGGGCGAGCCCGATGAAGGTATATGTCATTTTAAGGTTAAAAAATTTTAAGGGAAAGGTGACGGCAGTGGTCATGTTGCGGGCCCACAGAGCATGAACACCTTGGTCCAAGAACGGTTGCAGTGACCTCAAATTTCGTACGCGGATCGCAAGAGGTTTTCAATTTTTTTCAAAATTGTCCTATGGGTTTTGATCACTGGGATTTTACCTAACTAATTTCTAAGTTTTCCTTCCAAGATTCAACAAATTTCTATAGAAATTAAAGAAAACTCAAAGTTTGTCTTGTAGCGGAAGACCGACCTATAAAACTCGATGAATAAGTGTGAGCAAACAGTGAATACAGGCTTTGAATCGGCGAAGGAGCTTGGCAAGTGTCACGGCAGTGTTGGTGGGAGGATCTGACAAACTCTTGGAATTCCTTATGGTGAAAATGATAGCTCAAAATGTGTTATTTATAGATCTTTGTGCATTTAACACCCTTCGTTAATGTTGGTACGGTGGAAGCGAGAGCTAGTTAATGGGAATTTCAAAAATGGTAGTGGGAACGACGGAGTCTGCTAAGCAGACAGCAGTCAAGGATTAGTCGCTCGGGCGGTCGGCGGTGAAAATAGCCAACAATGATGCGGGTCCCATGGCATGGAAGGACGTCATATGAAGGTTGTTCAGAATGTTCGGGGACCTAGGGAATCCCACATAGAGTGGCCCATAGGGGCGGACCCGCATTGCCCAGAGGATGCCAATTTTAAAGTGTGAAGGGACACAACTAGGGAAATCCCACAAAGGCCTAAGGCCTTGAAAATTTGTGGGTAGAAAAACTTGGTCAACTCAAGATGATTCTTCTAAGACTTTTTGACAGCTTAGGACTCAAAAATAGGCAGAACGCAAAATGAGGCAGCGACAAAAGTGACCCGACAAAGCAAAAAGAGAGAGAGGGTCCTCATTCCAAACGGTGTGTGTGTGCTATAGGCATAACATTATCTTCGATATGCTTTGGTTTGTGTTCTTGACATGGATCAATTTCAAAGAAGGGATTTCTTGTAAAGGATCCTTGGATTCCTCAAAATGTGTACATATGGGTGATAGCTCTTGGCTTAGATTTTCTGCATTGGGTATAAGTGTGGGACTAAGAATCTATTGATTACCAATATGTACTTCCATGAGGTTGGATGATGTCAATACATCTTGGATTGAATCATTGCTAGACTTGGGTGATTGATTTTGATCATGCTTGGGATTAAATTATTGATGTATGTCCTCTTGCTCATTGGATGATGTAGAGATATTGTCAATGTGATCAGTGATAGATAGCTCTTGATCATCATTTTCAACTTTTGAGGTTGAGACATTATCATTGTTGTCATTAGTGTTTGAACCTTGAACATCATCTTCAATAGCTATTTCTCCTTGATCAATAAGGTCTTGAATGAGATTTTTTATTATAACGCATTCCAATGCATCATGACCTTTTATTCCATGGTATCTACAATAGATCTTATCATCATACCATGGGAATTTGATGCTAGGCTCACCACTTTGTGGCGGTTTTGGAAGTGTGATAAGTTTGGCATTGACTAGTTGGTTTAACACACCCTCAATTGGCTCCCCTAAAGGATTGTACTCACATTTAGTAGTATGGTTTGATAGTAAGGTTGGTTGTGGTGGAGATGGATTTTGAGATGGAATTTCCTTATTTGAATTTTGATATTGTTGATGGATTTTATTTTTATTTTGTGACCATTATTGTTGTTGATTCACTTGATATTGTGGTAGATGATTTTTTTGTTGATATGAATCAATGTTTTGATGATATTTGAAGTGTGGTTGATTTGGATATTGAGATTTTGAGGAATGATGTTTGTTTGATGTGGATGTGCAATGTTTAGATGTTGAACATGCTATTGGGATATGTCGTATTTTGATTTATTTCAAGTTCCACAATCTTTTTCTTAAGTTTATTTAGGGAAATTTGATGTTCTAGATTTATTCCTTGATGGTGATTTTGAAACCCTTGATGTTGTTTCCCTACTTGATGTTGCGACCCTTGATAAGAGTGATTTGGGTAATAGATTGATGTTGACATGTTGTTGGGGATGTTATGATGCTCAATACCCGGTCGTACGGTCACTTGGTTTATATCCCCACGGGTCACTTCCATCGTTCGTGGTGTTTGTTGGTGGCATGCTAGTGTTACTTTTGTTCACTTCCATGTTCTTTCTATGTTGTGAATGTGTGGTTGTCATAAACAAGTGTCAAGATTTTTTGAATGTTTTTGTGACACTTAACTATGGAAAAGAATGCTTTTGTTTTTGGATTTTTTGTTTCAAGGAAAATGAAATTGCTTTTGTTTTTGGATTTTCTATTTTAAGGAAAATGAAATTGCTTTTTCTTTTGGATTTTTTGTTGAGTATTTAAGTTAGGTTCACCCATTGAAGAGAATAAATAGAAATGTCTTAGTCAGTTGTCACAGTTGCGGTAAGTTCTCAAGATGTTCCCTTTGGAAAAATTTAGACTAGGACATTTTTTTAAAAGTTAGAATATGGATTTCTACTTAAGTATTTTTCTCTTGTTGGAGATCATGAAGGATGGATGCCTATTACCACTCAAGAAGTGGTACTATAAGTCTCCCAGCTGCGAGATCTACTTTCTCCTCTTCTTTATCTAGAATGTTTGTTGTGTTTCTCCATTGATTTGGTGTTTCATTCTTCTCAAATATGAAGGTCCTTAAACTGCTAATGATATCATTTTTTTCACCTTCAATGTGTGTGTGAGACTTGGTTGTAGGATTGGTGCTATAAGGTCCAGTTGTTGGACTAGAGCAACTGATCACCAAATGGTCATAAGATGAAAGTATTAATGTTTTGATATGGTTGTTATGAAGATCAAGACCCTAAGGTTTGAGAGTTGTTTTGGGGTGACACTATTCTTGGATCTCAAAATGGTGAAAGGCCTGGACTAATACTTCACTTCTTCCAGAGGATATGTTGTGAAAAAGCTTACTTGAACTAGCCTTGAGGTTTAAGAAACTATTAATATCTTAGAAGTGGGGGTGAGGGAATAATCTATGTTTTTTTGTTTTGATTTTGATTTCCAAAAGTAGGATGGAATGTTGAGAGTGGATGAAGGATTATATGACCTATCTTGGGTTTCCAACTATTTTATTTCAACAAGGATCTTGTAACCAACTTTGGTTCATTTTTCTGATTTTCAGCAGGACAGAGCAAAAGCGATGGTTTTTTT
>VDFB02194290.1:0-19843 GCA_007258455.2 Sequoia sempervirens | reverse complement strand
TCTCTTTTTCACTTCTAAAACTTTTTCTGATTTTTGAATGTTAAATGAAACTAAAAGAGAAGAAATAACAACTAAAATAAGCTATATACTTTGTAATGCCTAGCCAAAAATGAACAGCCAAATTGGTGCAAGTATGTGGAGAACTGGGTGCCCATAAAAGCTCAAAATTTGACTTTATCCAAATTTTATGATTGATTTATCTGATGCTCAATTTCTATTTTTTCCTTAATATTTTCCAATATATATTGTTTACTTCACGAATTTCCTCATAAATTAATTTTTCTCCAACATCTAAAAGGTCTCTAGAATTATTTGTTTCAAGAAAACAAAGAGAAATAAGAACTCCCTGATTGTTCCAAAATGTTTTCTACATTTTTGAAGTATATCAATGAACATCATGTAAAAGGATTCTTGTCCAACTCTCGTGAAATTCTAAAATAATTATTTTTATAAAAATTGAAAATTGCAATTTTGAATCAATTAAATTTTGAACATTTGAAGTTTTTTCTAAGAATGCATATTTTTAAGATCAATGACCTACCAATGAATTAATATGTTGATTTTATTGCAATTGAAGGAACGTTTGGATGGAGAGCACCTAAACAAATTTATAAAGTTAGACAAACTGTGGCGATAAATGCATTTAATTTCGGGTCCATTATTTTCTATTCCATTAGTGGAGGCAAGAATCCTTTTGGTAATACTTCAAAGTGTGAAAATAATATAATAAAAGATGATTATGATATTTCTGCCATTTATCATATTTCTGAGGTCGTAACCTTGTGGAACAAATTTTGCATCTCTATCCCTATAAAAGGAAACGATTTTTTTATGAAATTTATTATAAAAATATATTTGAATACATAAATATAAGCATTTCATTGTGTTATATTCTACTTCAAGCCTAAGTTACATGAGGTCAAGCTACATCCTTTTTTTTGGACTTTAGAAAAGTGTATTTAGTTTCTTTGTATTACAAGTGATCGAGTACAATTGGCAAGGCATGCATCAAGCACTTTGAATAGCAACATTCAAATATATTTTAGAGTTGTTGCACATAAAGTTTCTAATTGATGTTCTTTCTACCATTTTACCAGCGGATATTTTCTACTTTCTTTCCTCAGCTCACAGGAAGTCCTTCATTCATTTTTTCTTTTTCTTCCATATTTCAAGACCTAAGCATTTAATTGATTTTTTTATTCACTTCCATTTATATATCGCTCGACCCTCTCTCTTCCCTATCAATTATTAAATATACATCCTTTTTTCTTAATGACTGGGCACCACACACCCATCTATTTCCCCTCAAAAAGATGTTAACAACTCTTCTTTAAATCTGTATCTTTTATGTGTTGTTTAAACATGAATAGATCAATTTTTAAAATTGTTAATTATTTAAAAAACTTCAACGTTGAAGTTGAAAACTTGTTTCTTTTACCTCTATTATTTATGTCTTTTACTCCAACAATGTCATCCTATGTCTAGCCACATTCACTCACAAACTAAGCATTTATTTACCTGAATTTATCTGCATTATTTCTCGAGGTGTCTCTTTTTCACTTCTAAATCTTTTTCTACTTTTTGAATTTTAAATGAAAGTAAAAGAGAAAAAATGGCAACTAAAATAAGCTATATACTTTGTAATTCCTAGCTAGAAATGAATAGTCAAATTGGTGCAAGTATGTGGAGAACTGGGTGCCCGTAAAAGCTCAAAATTTGACTTTATCCATAAATTTTATGATTTATCTGATTGTCAATTTTTCTTTTTTCCTCAATGTTTTCCAATATATGTTGTTTTACTTCATGAAGCTCCTCATAAATTCATTTTTCTTCAATTTTTGAAAGGTCTCCAAAATTATTTGTTTCAAGAATAGAGAGAAATAAGTTCCTTGATTCTTCCAAAATTCTTTCCACATTTTCAAAGTATATCAATGAACATCCTGTAAGGATTTCTTGTCCAGCTCTTATGAATTTCTGAAATATTTTTTTTATAAAAATTGAAAATTGCAATTTTAAATCAATTAAATTTTGAACATTTGAAGTTTTTTCTAAGAATGCATATTTTTAAGATCAATAACCTACCAATACATATTAATATGTTGATTTTATCAGAGGTGAAGGAACTTTTGGATGGAGAGCACCTGAACAAATTTATGATATTAGACAAACGGTGGCAATAGATGCATTTAATTTTGGGTCCATTATTTTCTATTGCATTAGTGGAAGAAAGCATCCTTTTGGTAATACTTTAGAATGCGAAAATAATATAATAAAATATGATTATGATATTTCTTGCATTTATCATATTCCTAAGGTCATAACCTTGTGGAAGAAATTTTGCATCTCTATCCCTATAAAATGTAATGACTTTTTTATGAAATTTATTATCAAAATATATTTGGATACATAAATATAAGCATTTAATTGTGTTATATTCTACTTTAGGCCTAAGTTACATTAGGTCAAGCTACATCCTTTTTTTTGGACTTCAGAAAAGTGTATTAAGTTTCTTTGTATTGCAAGTGATCGAGTACAATTGACAAGGCATGAATCAAGCACTTTGAATAGCAACATACAAATAGATTTTAGAGTTGCTACACATAAAGTTTTTAATGGTAAATGGGATCAAGAAATTGATCACATCATATTAATGCATATTAATGTTAGATATCAACATGATAGGTTAAATGATTTGCTTCAACTTTTTTGAAATTTGTCACATCATTTTGAAGAGCAATTTGTTGCTATACATGTATGTTATATAGTGAGAAAAATAAATTAAAATTTTTAAAAATATATTTATATTTAATTTTTTTTAAATAATAATATTTAATAGAAGGTTATAATTTTAGTTGTTTCATATTTTTAATATTTTTTAATAAATAATTTTTAATATTTGGTGGATGACAGGGTCTATTTTGTAGAACAAATAATGGAATGCTGGAGTACTTTCACGATAAATTTCCAAACCTTTTTTTTGAAGTTTAACTATTATGCACAAACATTTTTTCTATGAACACATGTTTATTAATTATTTTATAAAATAGATTAACAAAGAAGTTTTCTACAACTTCTAATTCATAAATATCGTTAAAAATCATGACATCTATCAAGTTCCTACCAAATGTTGACAAGATGGTTTTGTTATTTATGGTGTTGCAATATTTTCCATTTTTAAATTGTTACTATTATTATTCAGTAATATTTCAGCTTATTCTTGCTTTAATTGATGTTCTTTCTACAATTTTACCAACGGCTATCTTCTACATTCTTTTCCCCTGCCTCTCTCTCTACGGTTGTGTGTCCTTTCATATTCATTTTTTTGTTTTCTTCTTCATATCTCTCAAGACTAACCATTTAATTGATTTTTTTTTATCTACTACCTTTTATCTATGGCTCAACCCTCTCTCTTCCTTGTTGATTATTAAAAATATGCATCTTTTTTTCTTAATGAATAGGCATCACACACCCATCTATTTCCCCTCAAAAAGGTGTTAATAACTCTTCTTTAAATCTGTATCTTTTCTATGTTGTTTAAACACAAATAAATCAATTTTTAAAACTATTAATTATTAAAAAATCTTCAGCATTAAAGTTGAAAACTTCTTTCTTTTACCACTATTATTTTTGTCTTTTACTCCAACAATATCATCCTATGTCTAGCCACATTCACTCATAAATTAAGCATTTATTTACCTAATTTTATCTGCGTTATTTCTCAAGGCATCTCTTTTTCACTTCTAAAACTTTTTTGCTTTTTTACTGTTAAATGAAACTAAAAGAGAAGAAATAGCAACTAAAATAAGCTATATACTTCATAATGCTTAGTGAGAAATGAACAATCAAATTGGTGCAAGTATCTAGAGAATTGAGTGCCTGTAAAAGCTCAAAATTTTACGTTATCCATAAAGTTTATGATATATTTGATGCTCAATTTTTCTTTTTTACTCAATGTTGGCCAATATATTCTATTTTACTTCACGAAGATCCTCTTAAATTGATTTTTCACAATGACTAAAAGGTCTCCAAAATTATTTGTTTCAAGAACAGAGAGAAATAAATTTTGTAATTCTTCCAAAATGTTTTCTACATTTTCAAAGTAATCAATGAACATCTTGTAAAAGGATTCTTGTCTAGCTCTCATGAATTTTTGAAATAATTGTTTTTATAAAAATTTAAAAAAATCAATTTTGAATCAATTAAATTTTGAACATTTAAAGTTTTTTTCTAAGAATTCATATTTTTAAGATCAATGACCTACCAATGCATTAATATGTTGATTTTATCACAGGTGAAGGAACTTTTTGGATGGAGAGCACCTGAAAATTTTTATGGAGCTAGAAAAACTATGGCGATAGATGCATTTAATTTTAGGCCCATTATTTTCTATTGCATTAGTGGAGGCAAGCATTTGTTTGATAATACTTCAAAATGTGAAAATAATATAAGAAAAAATGATTATGATATTTCTACCATTTATCATATTGCTGAGGTTGTAACCTTGTGGAACAACTTTTGCAACTCTATCCCTATAAAAGGTAATGATTTTTTTATGAAATTGAATACATAAATATAAGCATTTCATTATGGTATTTTCTACTTTCGGCCTAAATTACATGAGGTCAAGCTACTTTCTTTTTATGGACTTCAGAAAAGCATATTAAGTTTCTTTGTATTGCAAGTGATCAAGTACAATTGGCAAGGCATGCATCAAGCACCTTGAATAGCAACATATATATAGATTTTAGAGTTGTTGCACATAAAGTTTTTAATGGTAAATGGGATCAAGAAATTGATCATATAATATTAATGCATATTAATGTCAGATATCAACATGATAAGTTAAGTGATTTGCTTCAACTTTTTTGAAATTTTTCACATCATTTTGAAGAGCAACTTGCTGCTGTACAGGTATGTTATATTGTGAGAAAAATAAAATAATTTTTTAAAAAATATATTTAATTTTTTTTTAAATAATAATATTTAATATAAGCTCATAATTTTAGTTATTTCATATTTTTAATATTTGGTGGATGAGAGGGTCTATTTGGTAGCACAAATAATGGAATGCTAGAGTGTTTTCACAATAAATTTCCAAAACTTTTTTTTTGAAGATTTTACTATTATGCACAAACATTGTTTCTATGAACCCATGTTTATTAATTATTTTATAAAATAGATTAAGAAAGAAGATTTCTACAACTTCTAATTCATAAATATCATTACAAATCATGACATCTATGAATTTCCTACCAAATGCTGACAAGATGGTTTTGTTATTTATGGTGTTGAGCACTATCTTTTCCATTTTCTAAATTGTTATTATTTTTTAAAAATAAAATTGGCTAAGCCACTAAAATATTTTATTATTTTGTAAAAGAGTACTTAAAAAATCCTAGTTTAGGGGAGCATATTGGCAGGAAAGAACCAAGAGAAGAAAACCTCAAGTTAGAGCTCCATGTAGAAGAAATAAAGTCACAGATTGTGATTACAAAAACAACCCAAGGACTAGACCAATCAAAGGTGCCAAATACAAAATTTTCCAAACCAAAAAAAGACTACCCAATAGAAAATGGAAGAGGGACAACAAAGATCTTAATCTACCCCATCCACCCGGGAACTTGAACTGGCTTCATAATAAGATAACGACCATAAGTGATCCAAAGAAAAGATCTTTTGTAACTTCATGGCTAATGAAGATACTCTATCAGATCTTGCAGCTACATCAAACAGGAAATGGAGAGCAAGGAGAAGGTCTACCCCTACAGCTAAGACTTCTGAAGAGAGCTTGTCATTGAGACATTTGCACCTCAAGATAGTTTCCTCAAAATTATAGTCACAATGCCAGACCTTATTATCATCAAAAGTTTTCCAAAGCAACCATTAGTAACAAAATCATTTCTAGTCCAATAAACCCAACAATAGGAAATGCACCATTGTCCAAGGAATACATATCCAAGGCTTCTTGAAGGTCCAAACCATATAAAAAGTTAGGATGCAAAAACTTGTTATCAAGAAATTTACCAATTTATCATCCAAAAACACATCCATGATAATAGTTAAAAAGCAAGATAAAATCTCAGAAAAAGATGTGTTAGAATTTTACTGAATCCATGAGTTACCAACCACTTTGTAGATAGCTAAAGCAATGTCCTCATCATCGAATACAAAAATGTAACCAAGTTTTTCATTATCAAAAGGATAGGGATCCATACAATCTTTACATTTCAGATTTACCATAAACCTATATCAAATCACTAATGATGCCATGGAGAAATAAGGCATGTATAGCTTCAGAACCAAAAAATACCAAGGAATCCATGTTGTATATATAAGGAAACTATAATTGAAAATGGAGAAGCCAACTAAACCAAAAATGAGCAATAAAAACAAAAATGGCATATCATATATATTATGATTCAAAACTCAACCGACATGAGCCATATGGAGAAAATAAATATGCCAGTGAAAAGAAAAATTCCTTATAAGTAAAACCCAGTGACAAATCCAAAGCACCATGCCATGCGTCAAGTATGAATCATAACAACTTGCCTTTGCCCCAAAAAAATAGAATCTATGTTGTCCCATGTTAATAAACCATGCAAACCATGCGATAAAATACCAACTGAAACCTCCAACACAACCAATGATAGAAAAGGTGAGTAAAGCATACTATCCACAAGAAAAGAATTTACCAAGAATGCTTTGTTTCCATCAAGAGAGATGAGTATAAAAACATTAGCGCAGAAGATATGAAATAGCCATAAAAAATATCTGAAGCAAGAACCCATGAAGGAGTAGCCAGGCAGAGCCAACAACAGTGCCAATTCAAAAATAGTAATAGGTGCAACAATACTAAAACATATGCACTCACCACAAAGAAATACAAAGATGCCACGAAGAAACCAATAAGACGCCTGAGTTGGAATAGAAAGATTAAAGAGCCCACTATAGGATCTCATTTAATAAGGGGAAAGTCCTCCTTACTAAAAAATTTAAAAGGTAGTTTCTCATCTATAGATTTTTTTGCTAAATAATCAACAATAGAATTTTCTTCTCTGTAGTAATGGGATAGTGAAAAGAAATTGAACCATTTCAACTAAATAAGTACCTTGTCTAACAAGTATTGCAACTGCCAAACATGAGGTTTTCTGCTTGAAACAACATGAAAAATAACCATGGAATCACCTTCGATGATTAATGAATTAATTTTAAGGGACCTTGCAAGATCCAATCCCATGTTGAGGGCTTCTAGTTCAACCTTGTTTTTTGTACCCACCGACAACATCTTATAGGCTACTTTAACAATGTTAGCATCTAAGTCCATAATAACAATACCAACCCTAGACTTACCAGGGTTACCCCTTGAGGCCCCATCATAATTTAGTTTAAAGCAATTAGTAGGGGGAGGTACCCATTTGGCCTCTTTGTGTAACATCTTATCTACATTATTAGAAAATGCTCCATGAAAGGGTAAATTTTTAATGAGGGGCCAATTCTTAATTATGAACCCATCCCAATTAGAGAAATATCTTAAAGTCTTAATTTTCTTAAAAATGAAAGATCTAACCACTTCTGAAATTGAGGATTCCAATTTGATAAGCACATCCCCAATAGGAGAGCACTTGTTCCTAAAAACTTTGCTATTTCTTTCATTCTAGATGCACCATAAAACTAGAGATGGTGTGACAACCCATAAACAGTGAAAGATTACTATTGAGTATTATTTGACCTTATTATTGCTTCTAAATGATATTCTATGTAACCAATGTCTCTTGTAATGCATTATTATTAATTAGTTTGTATGGAATCTAAAAGGTGCTTGGAACCTTATTTTATTGTAGAAAATTTAATTACGGAATGAATTAGTGAGAAGGACTTGATTTTATTACAAATGAATATAAAATACGCATTTGACTGTATGTAATGGTGAATTATTATTTTAGAACATTATGCTCATAGTTTTTTATGAATTTAAGTGATTATGGAATTTGAAGAAAAATAGAAATTAAAGTGAACTATTATTACAAAAATGTTTTTTGTAACTCTAGAAATAACTTTTTATTTGTAAACTAGGTTCCTTTGAAATTAATATAAATGTTGTACCATCAAGTCGATTAAATCCCCATATCAAATAGATATATTAGTTTATAGATTTTGAGGTATGACCAATTTAGAGATTTTCCATCCATATTAAAATTATAAAAAAAATGTTTACTATAGTTGATCATTTTTTGGAGTTTATTTTAACTAGAAAAGTCTTGATTATTCTATGTAGTCTCCCAAAATGGTTTGACAAGTTTTTACTTGCTAGTAAGCATATATTATTTATGTTAAGAAATGGTGAGTGGGCATGAATTAAGTTAAGTCCTTGTGCATAACCCATTCTTGAAAATTGTATATTCTTTAAGACTTATATGGTGCATGAGAGATACATCTCATTGGTTATGTTTGAAAGAAGAGAATGACTTGAAAGATTGTATTTCTGCATGAATGAACTTAGGATTCCATTAAAAATGGAATAGTTATGGAAAATTATTACACATAAATATAAAATTTTCTATTTTAAAATTCGAAACTTAATATTTTGGGAGTGAATTTCATTTTTTATGTAATTTCGTTGTCTTTATAGATGAACAAAGGCTTCTTAATAAGCTAAACATATTTTATAGGTATTTTTTTTAGTAATTCAATTGGAAAATAAGTTAATGTTAATATATATCAATATAATAGTTATTTTTAAAGAAGGAAAATGGAGCAATGTAAAGTTGGAAAAATGGAAAAGCATGTGGTGGATAGGATTTGAAGTCTTGTATGAAGATAAATAGTGAGAAATACAAATTTAAGATAAAACAAAAAAAAATTATGGAAGGGGATAATTTTGTTAGTGATAAAGAAGTTAATTATTTTTGTATTACATATTTGATTTACTAGGATATGTGTAATAACATGTCTTACTCTTTAGTTATAACAAGAAAAGATTAAGTTTATTGTAGATGGTAATCTTTGTTTGTATATGTTATTCCTTCAAATGTGCTATATTTAACCTATTTCCCTCCAAGTCATGTGCTAATTTTATGAGCTAAAATTTACTCTTTTGGATCAAATAATATTAAGAGATTTTGAAAAATACCTGTAAATAGCTTACAAATTTAACTTAATAAAGAGGAATTAGTAGCCAATAGCTAGCCTCCAATAACTCTAGTTGTTTACTCTAGTATTGGAAAAACTACTATAGCTCCTCAACCACTGTAACTTGGCTTGCCCCATGCTTGACACAACTTTTTAAGAATTTTTTTAAACCTAGAACAATTACTTTTTTTTTTTAATAGTTAGATATATAGTCTACCATAAGGGTTGATTATTTTTATCAATAAATTGCAGTCAATTTGAGCACTCACATTATATTGCATAGCAAGACTTCATTATTTTTGGTTCAAATTTAAAATTAATTTTTTTACCTTTATACAAAGGATTACCTACATATCCTTAACAATTTATCCAACTTTTACATATTTATCTATCAAAATACATAGTATTCAAAAAACTCATTCTCTTAACTTACTCAATGTTAGAGTTATTATCTATAAGTACATTCATCCATTCAATACCTTCATTTATTTTCCATCCCATTTTCCATTTTATAAATTCAATTCCCTTCATCAATTTCTTGTAACTTTTATAATAATACTTTGGCCACTATATTTTGATAAAGGGTTGCCACTATTGTACAACTACATCATTCCTCAGTAGCACCGTCTTATCAATCAATGATATATTTTCTTCATAAACTAATTCGATATTATAACTTCTAATTTTAACAAGAAAACACTCCTTATCAATTATTTCACCATTCCCTTTATGGTGTCCTTATCATCTTCCAAGTCAAACATTACTACAATAAACTTGGACATAATGTCTATGTTAACCTCATACCTGTGATCCATATATAGGAATGTGTCCCCCATAATATTGTATGACATGAAGGAAAATGCCACTTTTATCTTAAAAATGAATTTTGGCCCCTTTTCTATGCTTTCCCTGATAAAGTTCATTTGTCTCTACCTATAAATTATAAACAAAACTATATCCATCTTTTTTGAAGGTTGAGAGGTGTCATATTGGTAATGGTGAATGAATTTGCAAGTATTTTGAGGTGAAACCATTGCCATCATTAGTACTACTCCCTATGTCTTCATTCCTAATGAGTTTCTATTGAGGATATTATGTTAGTGCATATATGTAAGAGAGGGGGACCAACCATGTTCAGGACCCCAGGTCACAGAGGGCCAAGAGTGGAAGGCTTCCCTAACTTACCTCAACTTGACAAGATGTTGGGAATGCAGGACGAGAATGATGAGGACTATAAAATATTTTAATCACCCTACAGACCCGAAATGCAAGATGGGGCTAGGTGAGCCAGTTTTTGGGTTCAACACTACACCTCAAGAAGCTCTCTACCTGAGGATGGAAGTGCGGTCCTGGGACAACAACACGTCACGCAGACATCTCTCAAGTGCACTAACATCTGTACGACCAGACAACTACAGAGACAAGGTTAAACCTAAGAAAACAAGCTAACGACCCAACTAACTACTACTAAAGGGACAAAATAATGTGATTAAGTAAACAAAATACTCTCTAATGTGATAAAGCAAAAATGTGAGAGCTAAGGTAGTAAGAAGGATCTCACAAAGAAAATATTTCACCAGCGAGCTCCTTGAAAGAACGTTTACCTACACACAAAGAGGAGGAAAATGTTGGGTGGCCGTATAGGGGCCTACCTCAGTCAGAATCCCGTTTAGGTGTTTCCACCTCCATAGAAAGCCAAGAAGGCAAGATAAAGAAAGTAATGTAATGAAAAACATAAAATCACTTGGGAAGCTTACCACCTCCACCAAAAGCACTCAAGGTTGATGGGGGAGAGATTGAGAGTACTCAAGCCTCTGATGCAATGGTGTGGTCTCAAACTTGCTCTACTGAAGTAATGGAGTGAAGTTGTTGCTGCAATGGAGTGCAAGAGTGTTGCTAGAATGCTCAAAGGGAGTGCAAGACTATGAAGAAGATAGTTTGAATTCTTGGAAGAAGTTGTGTAGAAGATGAAATGCTTGTTGAAGAAGAGAATTTGAAAGGGAGATGAAGAAAACGGCTATATTAAAGTCGGTGAAGAGGGCATTACAACTTGACCAACAATGAGAAGTGTAACACCTTTGGATTCGGATGCATGAATCTACTAGGGATGTAAGCACACACAAATGTCTATGGTCGTGTGTGTCCCTACAAAAATTCCCCCACCGACACTCAAAATAGGAACCAAGTGGAATGAAAGTAGTGGGCTTAGGTGTAATTAAGCCTTTGAACTTGGTTTTCTAAAGTGGAAAAGGAAAAGGGTAATTTGCATAAAGGTACAAATTCACTCTTATACAATATAAACTCTTACTACCTTATTATGGTAACTCACCTCCATTATTTTTATTGGAATTAATTAATCTTTATTCATTCCATCTAAATTTTTGACAATTGAATTTTCTATTTCACATGTAAGATTACAATTTATGCTAGGTCATTGATCAAATTGTGTATAAATTATACACTCCTCAACCCTTTCTATTGCCTAATTTACTAATATGCATGCCTCTTTGTTTATTTCTATATATATATGATGTATGAAGAAAATTTCAAACTCATTCAATAAGGGACATACTTGTAGAAGGGAATTACTTGTTTTTTAATTATGATATTTCTATTTTTTGATACAATTACAATGACCATTAAGTATCCTCCTATTTTTAATTTCTTGCATTCATACTATTTGTACAAACTTGGAGACTTAGAATAAGATCTTGGGTCTTAGGTTAATTGTTAGTTCCTTCTTTCAATTTATTTGGAGTTGCCACTATTAATTTACCGTGCTCATCTTTATTAGTCATCTATTTTTCATTCCAATTTCAAGATGTGATTGGAGCGACAAAAATATGGGGAGAAAATACTACTCAATAATTAAGAGGAAAGTGTTATTAGTGAAGAGTAGAAAGGTGAAACTACCATAAACATAATTTCTCTCCTAACCCTAGACAAATCATGCCCATAACCAATTATCTATCTTTCATGTTTTTCTCCATATAAATTTGTTCCTTTTGACTAATCCATTTTACATCTCATGGATGATAGCTATAGGATAGTGTGGGCCTTAGGTTAGTTGTTGTTTTGAAATCCAAAAGAAAAATGTAGTATAGCTAGTTTTCCTTTAAGGAGTTTTTCCTCCAATTGCATAAGAATCTTCTTCCCTTTATGGCTATTTATTTCTTATCCTTGGATTGTTGTTTGTTGTCTACATATATCTTGTTAGGAAACTAATTCAAGATGTTTTCTATTAAAATAAATATTCACCCAACAAGGTATTACATAATGACTCTAATAAGGATGTCAAATCTACAACTCTATAATTATACTTCAAATATCTTAGGTCAACATCCCCCTAGACTAAGTATCTTATTTGTCCTTAAATAATATAACACTATGATGGATTTTTTATAGTTAAGCGTTACCCAATGTAGTTCCAATCCCTTGGAACCTTTGTACACCATCAAAAGTATTATAATATATTCTATTGCACTTAAATAATCCTTTACATTGAATATGTTATTTGGTATCTTTATTTGAGGTACATGCGATTATCTATCACTATATTTGTTTTCCCCTAAATTCTATGTATTTTATTAATGGTTTCTGTGTGTATGAATAATGTGAGTGCATAAGAAAATAATACAACACATCAATGAAACAATATATTAGAGAATTCAAAATGATAATAAAATCAAAACAACAAACTCTCTAATGGCGTCTCATTGTCCTCTATCTCTAAGGATTTTCAAGTCATTTTGCTCTTAGATTGTTTGTGCACATAACTTTCCAAATGACAACTTAAAGCATGAGATGTTGGAAATGCAAGAAATACTTCCTACATTACATGATTGCTAAAATTGTTGTAGATGATATCCAAAGATTAAGATGCAGCTAATGGTAATGCCATGATAATCTACTTAATTATAAAATGAAAATGCTAAGATGATGCTAATACTAATATGACAATGCTCTCTAAAATTCTGCAGAGTTTAATTATGCTAAGCTCTCTATATGAAATGTTGTAAATGAGGCTCTATTTATAGATTTTTCCAAGGTATCAACCTATGTGGTAGGATTCAATAGCCTGGATTCAATCTAGAGAGATGGACGGTTGAATGTGAAGAGGTTAGAGAGAATCAAGGAGTGTGTTCCCTTTAGAAGAACAAACTACCAAGTGTGAAGAGGAATCAAATGGAGGTGAAAGCCAAGTGTCTCAAAATTGGTTAAAATTTGTTGAGGATAAATGCCATATTAAATATTAAGAATATTTAATTTCATGAGACACATGATGAGGTGGAAGGTGAAAGAGTTAGTAAAAATGTGCTCAAATTCAAATTTAGAATTCAAATTTAATAAGAGGGAGTTAATTAAATAAAAAAAACCAATTAAAGTTGTTTATTTAATTAAGATATGAAGAAAATGATTTAAGATAGGAAGAATTAAAGAAAATGAACTATATAAATAAATTTTGCAATTTATTTATAAGTAGAAGAATTAAAGATTTATTAATTAAATAGCTTGTATTTAATTAATTCCTCTAGACCAATTTTAAGTGTATACATTTTACCCCTCTTTGAAGTGATGTGTTTGTGACGCATTGCTTCAAGGAAAAATTTATTGATAGGGTCGGTAAAAAAATTTATATGCCCCAGACACTGATTTTTGAGTGATGATGTGAGTATGCCCCCTTGGGAGATAAATTGAGAATTTTTGAATTTTTAGGATTTTTTTGAATTTTTGAATTTTTTGTGATTTTTTGATGATTTCTAAATGTTATGATGTTGAAACAATTTATCTCCCGATAAATAAAACTGATCTTGCCAATTGAGTAATTGATGCCCTGGTGAAAAATAAAATAACCCCACTTAATTACCCCCCAATTACCCCTTTAAAAGATGAAAAGATGAAAAAGTGAGCTCATTTGAATTCATTTGCATTTGGAGATTGAGCTGATTGAGCACTTTGAGAAAAATGGTGATCCCATACCAAACCCACTGATTTGAGTGAGTTCGACGACACAACCTCTTGATCACATATGGACCTATGGTATGTACCCAAAGAAACCACTTCGTGGAATTTGAATGTTTTTTTCTTACATTTTTGATGTTTTAAAAAAAAAATTTATTATGTTTTAGCGCATCTAGGGCCTGATTTATCTGTTTTAGCGCATAGATGCAATGAAATAGTGTATTGATAGAATATTTTAGTGCAACTAGATTTTTGGCACATAGGTGTTGTAAAATGGTGCATTTGGGGTTTTGGCACATTTATGTCTTGATTTAGTGCATAGGTTTAATGGTGTAGCGGATATATAGAATTAGCGCATAGATAGTACAAAGTAGCGCATCTGTTGAAAATTTTAGTGCATTTGATCTTTTAGCACATGTAGGTCATAAAATGGAATATTTGGTATATGTTATAGCGCATTTGGTATTTTGGCACATAGAGACTCTTTTTTGGTGCATTGATAGAATTTTTTAGTGCATCCATGATTTCAGTGCATAGAAGCACTATTTTGGCACATTTACACCATAATAGATAAAATGTTGATTGTTCTCCTTGTTTTAGATGTTTGATGATCATGTCAACCAATGTTTTGATGATGTTTGATGATGTTTGATATTGATTGATCTCATGATAGGTGAGAGTCAATGATAGGTGAGGCTCAATGATAGATGCTCAATGAGATTTGATCAAAATATCATTAGAGATGATTAGATTGATTGATAGGTTGATTGATAAAATGTTGATTTACGATATGTCATGATTATATGAGGATTTTAGAGTTCTTCAGTCTCAGGAGCACTTCCCAAAGACCTAGGATATGATTCCACATTTAGTGTAGGCAGATTTCGTTTTGATTATACGATGTGGTTTGTCTTCCTAGATTGGTATGCCCTAGGATAGGATTAATAGGGGACTGTTGACTGCATTAGCTGAGAGGTGGCATAGTGACCACAACAAATTCCATTTGGCCACTAGTGAGATGATAGTTACTTCAGAGGATGCGTCCCATATATTGGGGATTCCCATGGTGAGTGAGCTAGTTGTGTATGATCACACCGAGCAGGGACGTACTGAGGCACTGAGGAGGATTTTTCATGATGACGAGATTAGTGGGTATGAGATCCCATGGTAGGAGATGTTAAATTCATATGAGCCCTTACCATGTGTTCTAGCTGGTTTGGTTAGAGGTTTCCTTTGTCTTGATTGTAGGTCAAAGGGATTGTCAGTTGACTAGGATCAGATACTAGAGAGTATGATTGCACAGGGGATCAGATATGCATGGTTTTCCTTCATGTTGGCACACTTATACCATGATTTGCATTAGGTGGTACATCTTGGAGTAGCTAACTTATCAATTGGGGTGACATTACTATAAATTTGGGCCTAGGAGCACATAGTTGTCAATCAGCTTGTGGCGGATAGAGATCATCTAGTTGGGAGACCATATGCCTTTGGATATATAGGTCTAGTTTTCCACCATAAGCTGGGAAAATTGGAGTATTGGTGGCATGTTCTAGATGATTTGAAGACTACCATATGCCATCCACACTTGGATTGTGAGCAGTGACCCGAGGATGATATTGAGATGCCATATATTTTCACTCTAAGGTATCTGATTAGGTGGACATAGTTTATTATTGAGAGATTCCTACTCATTAGGGTGCTTCGCCAATATGGATAAGTTTAGGTTATGCCCTAGGGAGTTGTCTTATATGCTTAGAGATGATAAGATATTCCAAAGTGGGGACCCACACTATCCTATGATGCATCTTGGCAAGAGTATTTTGGGTTACAACCATGGATATGGGATTACCATCCATTGATCACAAATGATTTAATGATAGATGAGTATGCACAATATTTCTTTACACATCCTTTCCCAAGGATATCTAGTCCAACTGAGCTAGTACCAACATTGGATGATGATGAGAGGGCATCACAACAAAAACTGAGATGGAGATGAGGAGGGAGATGGCAGGGATGGTGGTGGAGATGGGGGAGATGCAGGTGGAGGTGGACTGATACTAGATTTTAGAGTACCTCGAGAAGGGAGGGGGATATATTTGGTTCCTTCATGACAACAGTAGATAGGGCCATCAAAGATTTAGATTTGTGTGCCCTCTCATCAACAATAAGCACAAATAGATGCCTTACAGGCATAGGTGTAGAGCTTATAGGGACAGTTATCTGAAGCATAGGAATAGGTTGCCTCTCTAACAATAGAGAGAGATACCATGAGATAGAGATGTGAGTAGGCAAAGGCCTTGGTAGAGAGATTATTTTTTGAGGGGACCATTATAGGTGATATGCTTAAAGAGGTACGATATTTAGCCAGAGAGGCAAAGTACTATAGGCTACACTATTAGGAGGTAGTTCTTGTAGAGCGGCATGCCCCTAACTATGCACAGTCGGTCAGTGCCAGATTAGGTCAAGTCATTCTTTGACTATGAGTAGGGGTGTGATTGGGCCACCTCCCATAGATCCTGGTGCAAGTCCATTTGGTGGTGCAGTAGGAGACATAGTTAGGCCAGTAGCATCTGGGGGGAGCAACATATAGCTTTGATGCTCACCTTTGATGTATTGATAGTTGATGTATTTGAGACTTGATATATTCACAGATTCAGTTGGGGAGTTTATGATATTTTTCCATTTTGATGATGTATCTCTCCATATTTTATCATATCGTTATACACTTGACATTTATTTTGAGATTATATGAGATGCAATGGGGACTATTTATCTATATGTTGTCTACATGCTTTTCTGATGAATTTTGATACATTTGATTTCCATTCTATATGATATGTGATGTCCATATGATTATGCCATGGTTATGAATGTATGCAATGAATTAATGATGATACATGGATTATGATGCTATATGCTTTAGACACTGTGGATGATGCTTTATAATGTATGAGATAAATTTTATTATGCAAATGAGATGGGATGCACCTTTTTGTATTTTTATAATGAAAATAAATGATCTAATGCATGGATGGATGTATTAAAATGTTTATGCAACTATATGTGAATGATTATGCCACTATCTTTGAATAATCTTTTTGTTAATGTCAAATGTACTCAATCTTTTAATGAGAGAAATAGAATCATTCTGAAATTTTCCAGCCTTGGAAAACCTAAAATGCAAATGCAAAACTCATATGGATGCAATTTATCTTAACCATGCAAATCTAAATATGCAATGTTGTCATTTTTTCAGCCAATTTGTTGTGCTTGGTATCATCATTGAGCTTTTAATATGTTGAAAGTTAGTACGAACATTGATGGTATAATTAGACCATGATGAATTGAGTACAACTTCCATGGATTTTGATATTGCAAGGTAATACAAGCATCTAGGCATAGTTGAACCTAGATGACCTGAGTATTGCTTGCGTAAAATAGACAAGAGTTAATCATTTTCCTATGCAAATCCAGAATGTCATCAATGATAATTTGTAGAGCATGTCTCGCAACAAATTTGCATAGTAGTAATGATTAACTCACAAACAATAGACAAAGAAAAATCATACTCCATTTTAGATTCTCTAGTCCATGACATCCTTGAGTTGCTCTAGAGAAATGATAAAAAAAATCAGGATACAACAATTGAACATTTATACCAAATTGATTAAACCATGCTTCAGAAGAGCATCATCCAGTTAGATTTGGTTTTGACTGATCTTCATGCTGATTTGGATGGTTGGTTTTTAAAAATTTTGATTGATCCTCAATGTTGATTTTTAGTTTCTTTTTGACCATTATGTTTGCTACGTTTTCTGACTTTTTGCTTGTCTGTTGTTTTAACCTCAAAGTAGGTTGCCCCCAGTGAGTTCAGGATTTTTCCCCCAGTGATAAACCAACCATTTATTGTAAAAGTATACAATGATAACCAATCCAGGGAGAGACACAAGCACAATGCCCAAATATGTACATGGTGTTTTCCAATGATCAAGGATAGTGATGGTGAAAATCGAATGGCCAACACATGTTCCAATAGATGGAAAAGCTACTTGTTTTTATTGCACTTTTTTTGATTTTATGATTTTTTTTCTATTGTCACCAAGACGCCTATTTTCCAAGTTTTCATCAAGGTAACAATCTTTTTTATTTTTCACTTTTTTTGTATTTTTCCTTTTTTGCTTTTGGCTGATTTCCTTTTTTTGACCTTTTGACTTTTGTTGGATTTTATCTTTATGATTTTTGGAGTTTTTACTTTTGAACCAAGCGTAATCGATGAGTTATGTATAAAACATATTGAGATGAATTCTATTGATAGGTTCTTCAAACAAGTCCCCTTTGAGTTTAGATAAATGATATGCTCTAGATCTATATACTGATACAATGACAAAAGGACCTAGCCAATTAGGTTCAAATTTTCCCTTCTTTTCCTAATCTTGTTAATTGTGAGGATTCTCTTTTAGTACTAAGTCGCCAACCTAAAATGTTCCTGGTCTTACCTTGTGATTATAGCTCCTTGAAATTCTTTGTTGATAATCTTTTAGATGATCAACAACATGTTGACGAGTTCATCTAACAATTCCAACTCCTATAGTCTGGAAACTCAATAGTCTTCCTCTAAAATGATTCCTTTCAATGACACCTGGAGTGAAGGTAACTCAACCTCAATGGGTAAGATGGATCTGATCCATAACAAGGGCATATGGTGTGGCTCATGTAGGTGTGGATGCTTGTATAGTATGCCCACAAAATAGGGTTTATTTTGAACATACCACGGCCCAAAGATCATTGATACTAAGATTTCAAATGGTCTTGTTTAATGGTGTTTTTGTACACAACAACAACTCAAACAAGATACAAATATCCTATCTCTTGAAAGGTAAATCTCTATCACTAGTTTCACAAGAGATAACCCCAAGGTCTCTAATGTTAGGTCTTGACAATGTAGTGAAACAACTCAGAGATAATGTGAAAATGTTGGTAATTACAAAGGGACCTTACAAACAAATGTTGGAGCTTCAAACTTATCATATCTTGCAATGTGGTGATACTTAAAATCCTAAATCTATTTAGATTTTAAAAAATAAAGATCAAAAGAGATAAGGGTTTAGAGAGATTCTAAGATTAACTAACTCCTAAGACCAAAAATTTGAATGATAAAACACTCAAAGTGGACCAATCCTTCAAAAACTATTTTTTGTTTGATCCAGAATAACCTACAATCTCTCAAAAAATAGTGCAATCTTCTAAGGAATTAAATATTTTCAGACTGTGGAGCATTCACTCAAATCAACCTTATTTAATAATTGAAATGAATAAATATCCACAATTGAACTAAGCACACAAATATAAGGCCCAGGATAACTTTACACAACAACTTACAATCAACAAGATGCCAAAAGTATGGACCAAGGATTGCTCAAACACTTTAAATATCAAACCACAAACACCATTGCATCACCTCAAATTCTAAATCTAACATGTATCTAATGATGTCAAAGCAATCTCAAGGAGATGGAATAACAAGAACCGTTCAAGATAACACAACACAAGAAAGAGCACCAAAGAACAATGTCTTTACTTATATTGAATCACCCAATGTTGCAACAATTCCAGTATTTAGTGTAACAACACTTGCTCTCAGAAAATACTAACTCCTATCTCTAGCTCTTGCACTATCACTTAGCTTCTATTTCTAACCCTTAGAAATGAAGGAAAAATTCCCCCAATTTATAGACATTTCATA
>VDFB02194289.1:0-21268 GCA_007258455.2 Sequoia sempervirens | reverse complement strand
ACATGAACACACAAGAAAATCACCAATTGTGAGCACAGCGATCAATGAGGACATGCAACACAAATAGAGCATGATCTAGAAACATCCACCAATATCATGAATCACTAGAGAAGTATCCACAACAACTGAAATAACTAGAATCACATTATCTTCATTTAGGGAAACCAACTAAAGCAACAAAATGATTGTCAGAACACAATTGCTCATAACTCAATCAAATCTTCATGCAAATCTCTGAAACTTAACATGGATAAAATACATATACTCGACAAAAAACCCTTTAATCCATAAAGTTTGATCATCAATGTACTAAGCTTGGCAACATACTGAACTCCACTTCATCACTGTCAATCTACAACTTATTTCATTACAATTTTCTCAATTTCCTCGACATATACAACCTTAAATACACTAATGAAAATAGTGTTGACATCAATGACAAGCACATATCAGCAAAATCCAACAATATCCCCCTTTGGAATTGATGGAAACACATGATGTGAAAAAAACCATCAACACAACTTTCTCTTAGCACTTTCTCCCCCTTAGATTCTGACTCTTTTCTCCTCAACTCTTTCTCACGACTTCTTCTTCTCACAATGTTTTTCACAATACTCTTCTCCCCCTTTGACATCAATGAAAAAAATACACACAAGCTTTGAACCACATATCTAAACATCTGACTACTCTCCCTGAGTAGCAGCCACCACAATATCAATCTGGATCAAGATATGACTATGAAATGCATAGAATAATGCAAGTCAATGCATATTAGTTTTGATTAGGAGGGGTAATCACCCCTAACTTCCCTTTGAGATACTCAAAAGTATCCTTAGGAAAGGGCTTGGTAAAGATATCTCAATATATTCCTTAGTAGGCATGTACTCCAATTTGACTTCATTTTCACTCACCCTTTCCCTCAAAAAGTGAAACTTGATAGATATATGTTTGGTTTCTGAATGCAACACCGAATTCTTAGAAATATTAATTGCACTTGAATTATCATAGAATATAGCAATGGGTTCATCATACTCAACTTTGATATCTTTAGACATCTGCTTCATCCACAATACTTGAGTACAATTGTTAGCAGTAGCAATGTATTCTGCCTCTGCAATAGATAAATAAATGGCATTCTGCTTCTTACTTAACCATGAAATCAACTTCTTTCCCAAGAAAAATGCACCACCACTAGTAATCTTTCTATCATTCACATCTCCTGGCCAATCAACATCAGTAAAGGCACTCAAAGTAAGGTCATCATCTCTAGGATACCATAGGACAAAATCAACTATCCCCTTCAAGTATCTGAAAATCCTCTTCACAACTATCACATGAGGATTTCCATGGGATCTGGCCAATCTTGTAACAATACATACAACATTCATGATATCAGGTCTAGTTTGAGTCAAATAGAGAAATCCACTAATCATGGATCGGTATCTAGTCTGATTTGTTTTAGAAGAATCATCATCTTATTGTCACACTAGTACAAAAACAACAATATATGACTAAATAAACTACTAAAAATTGCATATAAATGACTAATTTTGGTCACGTGACCACTAGTAGTTTATTTCCGGTCATTTATAATGCGACCAAATTTATGACTAAACTATTTTAGTCATTTATTTAGTCATTGATTTTGTCATTGATTTGGTCATTGATTTAGTCATTGATTTAGTCATTGATTTAGTCATTAATTTAGTCATTGATTGTTGTTAACTAGTCATTTATTTAGTCATGGTAGTGATTTATTTAGTCATTAATTTAGTCATATATTTAGTCATTGATCAATTTGGTAGTATATTTAGTGGTTAATTTAGTCATTTATTGTTGTTAGTTGGTCATTTATTTAGTCATGGTAGTCATTTATTTAGTCATGGTAGTTGTTTATTTATTCATGGTAGTCATTTATTTAGTCATGGTAATCATTTTATTTAGTCATGGTAGTCATTTATTTAGTCATTTAATTAGTCATTGTAGCCATTTTAGTCATTGTAGTCATTTATTTAGTCATTGTTTGGTCATTTATTTAGTCATGGTAGTCATTTATTTAGTCATTTATAAACTGAAATAATCATAAAACTTCAACAAATCTGCTCAAAGGATTGAAAATAATTCACTATATATTCAAATTGTATATAAAATATGTTACAAAGAACTCTATATATAGAGTTTTGAATCCTCAAAGGATTGGAAATAATTCACTTTATATTCAAACTGTATATAAAATATGTTACAAAAAACTCTATATATAGAGTTTTGAAGACAAAATCTTTCACAGTGTGCAAACTGTTGATTTATTATGCTTTTAAAACTGAAAAAAACTAAAACTAAAACTAAAAAGCCATTGTGTGAATACATGTCTTCAATGATGCCATTGTTGCACATGGGGTGGGTTGTAAATTCATCTAGAAGGCACTGGTTTTGCATTTTCTCCTTGCTCTGTACCTGTCCACAATCAAAATGACTTAGAGATTTTATCTAGAAATTCTGAGTTAGAGATTTCAAATGTGGTTCAAAATGACTTATCCCTTTCAAAGTGAAGAATTTCACAAGGATGATCTTTCCAAGGGACAAACTTAGCAAAAAGTTTAAGATGTTTTATTTAAAAAAAAAATTAAAAAAATAAAATTCTCCCTTTATAAACTAATAATACCTACAATAACATAAACTTAAAAACTAATAATAAACAATAAAATAACAAATAAATAAACTTCAATTCAAAAGAATAATATAAATTAAAAAGTAAAAAATAAATTTTACCTCTTCCTCAAGATCAAGTGCTTCCTTAAATAATTGTTCTTTCTAAAACAAGATACCAAGGAAGACTGCAAATTGTTCAATCTGAAAATATTTTTAAATGACTTGCTAAACAATATTAAACACTTTCATGTTTACTCCCAGAAACTATGGAATAATGCATTCAGTGAAAGGAGAAAAAAAGGCATTTTCCCCAAATTTGGTCAATTTTTAATGGGTTTCCCTAAAAAAGATGAGCATCTGCAAGAAAAATGTCTCCAAGTTTAATGCTAATTATTTCAATAGAAACAAGTATGGATGCATCCTCTTCACGCCACTGACCATGTCTTCTCCATTCATGTAGCTACAAAAAAATAACCGAGCTCTAAATTTGAAAAACAAAAAACTTGAGATAATTAATATATTCATACATAAAAAAAATTAGTTTATCTCCCAAAATTTAATTATCAGTCATGAAAATGGAGAGAAATACTAGTTATGCCAGAGGGAACGACCTGTAAAGGCATATTGACAGCTATCTTGCAGCCATATCAATGCAAAACAATTAAATGAATCTCAGATGTTTCTGCTCTAGACTCCTCCCTGGTATTGACCTTTCACTTCTCCAATTTGGTGAGCTGCAGCCTGCAAATAAGGTTTCCATGATGGTTTTTGGAGTATGTTCATTAAAATGAAAGTTTTGTCAATCCTAATAATGAGCACATTCAGGTTTAAACAATTACGACATCCTTTACCCTACGTAGTTAAGTATATATCAGCATATTTATATATATATATAATACATTTTTTTATACAGTCGATACTTTCCTTTAAAAGGAATCTAGGAGCTCTAAATCCAGATATTTTTAGATCTATTGTTCATTTATTGTAAATAGATTGAAACAACAACTGTAGGGAGAGGGAGATTGATAGTTCACTCACCATGTCGTGCTTCCACATTTTGCATACATTTCTACCAAGCATTTCCAAACATAATATCTGATGGAAATCCTCCTTCTATTATTCGTGATGGATGTACATACCTTGCTCCAAAACTCTCATTTTAATGTAGGTAGGGAGGACGCTGGAAAATTTTGTGGGATCTAGCTTTACACTTGCCAAAATTACATTTTCTTGAAAGTTTCTAAGGTCTCCGCTCTCCTATTCTCTGCCCTGGTATTGACCTTTCACTTCTCCAATTTGGCGACCTGCAGCCTGAAAATAAGGTTTCAATGAGGGTTTTAGAGTATGTTTTAAAAATGAAAATTATAGCCAAGATCTTAATATTGAGCACATTTAGGTTTTAACATGCATCCTTAAAAATTACGGCCAAGATCCTAATACTAAGCACATTTAGGTTTTAACATTAGGGCTCTTCATTCTTGCTAATGTGGATTTTAAATCAATGAAATCCTTTACCTGCGATTTTGCTACTTTCCCCACCGCTATTGGTTTCAGATCCTCCAAACTCTTCTGGTTTTGACCTTTCACTTCTCCAATTTGGCAAGCTACAACCTGAAAATAGGGTTTCGACGAAGGGTTTAGAGTCTGTTTATTAAAATGCAAATTACTGGCAAGAGTTGTTTATTAAAACGATTCAAAGCTATAGTGAAAGGCCAGAGGGAATCAAAGCTAAAGCTTGCTCACTGAGCAAATCAAACTAATTCTACAAACACCTTAATCATTTTTGCAATTCTTAAGATTTTTCCCTATATGTTGTTGTTGCTTCCCTGCCATGCAAGCAAAGCAAGACAAAAATAATTAAAATGTACTAAGATAGTGAGAGTTGTATTAATATAATGATGAATTTATGAACTCCATTGCATAAAATTTTATTGAAAAAGGAAAGTATCGTGTAACTGAATACAAAAAAACCATCTTACAAATTTGCACAGCAAGCACAACCTACGAACTGGATTCAAAATTTCCTAAAAAAGAAAAAATAAAAATAGTAAATATGACAGTTTGAGACACTAACTTTAAATGATGAATTTCTCAACTCCATTGCATAAAATTTTAGTGAAAAAGGAAAGTACCGTGCAACCGAATACAAAAAACTCATCTTACAAATTTGCATAGCAAGCACAACCTACAAACTATTATAATTTTGCTAAAAATGAAAAAAATCAAAATAGTAAATATTAAACTACACACTAGAATCTAATTTTGTGGAAAATGAGAAAATTGGTGAGAAAAAGTACCTGCAGTGCATCCTTATAGCATCTTGTTGCATTCTATACAAGATGCATCCCTATACAAGAAAATGACTATTAAATATCATGGTAAGCAATTTATGAAAATTATGCCAAATGCTGCACTCAACAGATATTGCATTGGTAAATACAAATATGTAGCATAAAACAACAAGAACATGCAACATGAGTTCTATGGATTATTATGATATTCTGCTTGGAAGGATTTATCAGCAAGATTGCAAATCAATCTATAATGGATATTGTAATATGCATCCTTTTGGTAAAGAAAAATGTTTTGACTTGCTAATGTAACTAAGCAGTCAACTATTTTTATCATCAAAGAAGTTCAATATTAAGAATTTAAGACCCATCTCCACTTTACCGTTAAAAGAAATGCAAGATATTCTAGTTGCATTTGAAGGTGTTTATTAAGATTCAATAGGCCTTCCACCTACCAGAGGCATTTCTCCATCAATCTAATTTTGCAATTTCAGCTAATGAACCATTCTGTTTACAAGACATTCATTATTGGGATGCAGAATTGAAAAAATAGCTTGCTCAATCAATCTATGAGTGAAGTATCCAAACCAACACTTCTCCAAGCAAACCTCCAGTTCCACTAAATCTAAGCAAAGACAGTTAATGGAGCTATGTACATATTAAAAACTCCTCAAAAAATACAATAAAAGAACAAGTGCAATTTCCACCAAAAATGAATATTCATTGGATCAAATTATAGGCACCAAACCAAGCCTAGCCTACCTCCAAATCACATTGAGTATGAATTCCCCTTTCTAGTAAAATTTCAAATGACAAGACACAATGAGAATGTTGAATACAAGATTATATATGAAAATGATGCACAAGTAAAAATGATTCAAATGAAGAAAAACAATCGAACTAAGAAAAGAAACACAAACCACAAAACACCACTCATCATCATACTCTCTACCTTCTCCATGATCTAATTTCACACCTTTTACATCAATGGAAACATAACCATACTCATGAGATGAGGAACTAGATGTAGATTTTCCTGTAGAACTCTATTATATATATATAGAGTTAAGAAATTATATATATTCTTATCACTAAGATCAATATTCCTTACAGGATACATGCAATTCAGAAAAATGTAGAGTTGATAAATCTGTATTTTTGTAGCTGACATCAATATTCCTATAAGTAGGTCTTTGATGTACATCCGATTGGGATATTGTTGGAAGATCATGAAATTATCTTCAAATCATTTGGTATTTTTCAAGGTCATGTTAGAAATTTTGTAGGAGAATCATGAAGTTATTGTCACAAAATTTGCATACCATAATGTCTTAATGATGTGAAGTTATGAGGGGTTGATAGCATCCATGGATTGTCTAAAACTGATTCCCAAAGGAAAATCCACACCCCAAATACTGATGAAATGAAATAAAACCAAAGTAAGTTTTCAAAGGCTTCTTCATAAACAATATCAAAAGATGCTACAGACAAATTATTCTAGTATCTATCTATCTCTCTTTTAACATTCACTGCACTCAAATTTATTGATTAACTCCAATGCTCAGAGCACTTTGACCCTTTGCACTTACCTTCCGAATATTACTAGGGGCAACATACGACTATATGCTTGAAAATTTTTCTTATTCCATTTCAAATGAGCCGGCATGTGAGTTTATATGCCTATGTTGATTTCTCATCAATGTCATAGCTATTATATTTTGGCACTTGCTGCATTCGAATTTCCTGGAAACTAAAATGGACGTGTTCATTCATGCTATGGAGGTTTCTTAGTATTTTTAAGAGTCTAAGGTGTGCATTGAAGGGTGCAGACTGTGTGAAGGGCAGATTATATTATTTTTATTTGATGAATCTTTGCACAAATTATGGGCGATTCAATGCTGCTCAAAGTCTGTATGGGCTGAGCTGAGTAGACATTACGTTGAAGTTTTGAAGTTACTGTGCGCCTCTTTGTGTGGTGTCTTAAATTTTTGGAAGATGAGTTTGAGTTTTGAAGTGGATATCATTCTGTCGAGTAGCGTCTATCCTTTTGGCAATGAAGTGTGAGAGAGGATGAGTTGAATGTTTTATGCATGTCTGTAGTATCGCAGATCCTTCCTGTTTGTTTATGATGCTGTTTCAGTTATCAGCCCATTAGATAGTGTACGATGCTTGCTGTTGTGGTCTGAAGCTTTCATTTCTGAATCTTTTTGAAGACATGAGCAGGACAAGGGACATGTTCTTTTAGTTTTCTGATGTTGGACGAGTTGTGCAAAAGGTGTGATATATTAGCAGCAGATTGTATGAAGTTTATGAATGCAAACAATCAACTTAAGTTGTGTTTCTGAACAGAGGAATTTTGGAGCTTGATCAGATATTTCATTTCCAAGTATAAGTATCTTAGTTGGTGCACAGATAGAGTTCTTTGTTACTAAAGTTTGTGTTTCAGAAGTCTGAAGTTGGTGCTTCAGCAACACTGGAGTTGGTGCTTTAATCGTTTCGGAGTTGATGCTCTCAATGAGTTGGCGCTCACTTTGTAATTTGGGTTGGTGCACATTGTTGATAATAAAAGCAATATTTTGCCGTGATTTTTCACCCGAAAGGGTTTTCCACGTGAAATCTAGTGTTCTTCATGTTTGATGGTTGTTGTTAATGTTTTGATTTCCAATTTATATGGTTTTAAGTTTTAAAGTTTTGAAATTCCTATGTGCTCTTCAAAGTAGGAGGAATTTTCCATAGCATGTCAAGTTATGATAATGCTATAAGGATTCAACAATGTAGTTTTATGAGTCAAACTCATTGACTCATGTTTCATGAGTAGTGGTTCACAAGAACCCATCTCTCATGATAATAAATGGTCCACTTAGCACTCATTGCATCTAGGCAAAGAGAAAACTACTAGAGCATTACAAAGCAAAATGAGACACAAAAAAAAGAGGTGCCAACACCCCCCACTATAGACCCAGCTGCCCTACAATTGTTAACATTGTATGTTATGACTTGGACAACATTTTCAAGCCCACCATCTCAATGGATTACATGAGGATACTGGCAATGAAAGTTTCATCTTTCACTTGCCCTTTACAATTCACTGCCTTCAAAAACATCACCCCTTTAGGGAACATTGCTATAACATTGATCAATGGTCTATTTTTGCAATCTTTTCATCCATCAGAAATGATGGACACACCTGTTTCAAGACATGTATCCTTGATTTCTCTCAATGATGCCTCTATTGAAGCTTTCTTTTTCACCAATAAGGTGGTTTGCACCTTTTCATACCTAGGACTAACACAATCAGAAGGCGTATTGGAAAGGGCTATCAACATATCCCGCCAATATGGTGATCTAACGAGGTTGAAAGGAAGCCAATTGCCATAAATGCAATGAGTAATGCTCTGATCTGCAATCTCCCTTGCTTAATTCTTGAAGGCATTTTCCGATGGGCCTCTTTTACACAAAGCCAAAACATTCTCATCTCCAAAAGATGGTGACATTAGCTTGAAAGAATGTGAGCCAGCTGGTTGTAATAAGCCACTAGGAGGTTTTTGCAGACTTTTCTCAGCAAGAGGATGTGCAATTCTTTGATTTATTACTTGCTATGTAGACATCCTCTTGTTCTTTAATATAAGCTAATATTTGACACTTTTCCAACCCTTTTTTGTTTGGCACAGGACAAGCTCTCATTCCTTATAAAGGAATAGCACACAAGTGAGCTTTCACTCAAGAGCACAAGCTCTTATACTTTTTTTGAAATGGTTACAATGCAAAGATAACTCCCATTGCTAGAAAATTGTTTAATCATTGTCATATATCACCAAAAAGGTGACAATGAATCAAATTTAAATGAACTCTCTGCATTTGGGGCAACTGAACTAGAACTACCAACTATTTTGTATGAATCTAAAAAAAACTACAAATTAACAACCCTACAACTTCAAAAAAATTAAAAAATCTGCATTATAACCCCTAATAACACATAAAATGTTCAAAAAAATATTCAAAACTTAACCAAAAAATGATAAAAATTTACTCACCTTTAATGGTTAAATCTTCTTTGTCCAACTATTTCTACCTCGTTGGTCTAAGTTTAACTCTCCCATAGCCCTCACCTTCGAAAAAATGAACCAACCATCAAAACCCAAAAATGATAGTTTGGAGGGAAAAAATACAGTTTTGGCCTTTAGTGTTTGTCAAATGAGGTGAAAAGTTTGTTATGCCCTCACTTTAGGGCAACCAAAGCCTTTTGGGAGAATTGTTTTTTAAATGTTTTTTTATGTATTTTTTATGTATTTTTTAGGGCCCACAAGTTGTAGGTACACCCAAGATACTGCCTGGGTGGTAACTTGGGCGTACCAAGGGGCATGCCTAAGCCAAACTGGGATCCATTTCGAACCCATACGGGGATGGCAGCACATATAGAAGGACCCAATAACATAGAATTTCAGGTTAAGTTGTTCCTATGTTTTAGTCACTAAACCCATAGGATTGGAACAAATAGCAATCTCACAAGCTCCTTTGTTTAATTACATCTTATTCAAGTTTGCCAATCTTAAACTATTTTCCTTACACCCTTGCATAGATTAGTTATGCTATGTGTTTGAACTTTGAATAGATATTAACCATATTTTCACGCTAAATTTACACAGCATCTAGAAAACTTTAATTCAAGAATTTGGAACATAAAAATTTGCTAAGTATAACAAAGCTAGAAGGAAAAAAACATTCTATTTGAATTCAGGAATGCTTATGACAAGTACAAGATCAAAATTGTTGTCATCAAACAAAGGAAAAATATTGTAAGCATGTCAAAACTAGAAGAAGAAAAAAAACAATATATTTGATTTGAGGAATGCTTATGACAACTACACAATAGAATTGTTGTCATCAAACAAACAAAGAAAACTGTTAACATGCTCAGATAACAACACAATCAGATCTCATTAGATAGAGCCAAGTCCAGAAAACATACTAGCATAGAAGAGCATTTGCTTTAGCATTTTCCGTTTCATATTTTGTGGAAGTTGTTCATACCCATTCCCTACAATCGCATCAATTGAGCTACAAAGACAGGATGTTCTTTAGATTATAATTGTGTCAATAGAAAAGAATCAATACTTGTATAAGACTAACAAACAATCTTACACTGTTTCTATATGGAACTTCAACTCCTACCAAAAAAGAATAGTTAAATGTATAATGAGTAACTAGCAAAGCAACAAGTATAAAAATTTGTTTATATTTTTGATAGTGGTGAATAATCACAAATATAATGAAACTGTATAAACTTAATCCATGGTGTCAAAGGTATAACATTCATAGTAAATTTATAAAATTGAATAGATTGTCAATCCAACCAAGCTATACAAATAATTAGTGTTTGACATTTTTTGCACCAAACCATGTTATACAAGCCCAAATCATAATTATGACAAACATAGATTTACAAGAGCACATCCTTTCACAACTATAGACAATCAAAATTTACTTGCCACAGCAACACACCCATTAAGAGATGCATATTCTAGTATGACATTATGCAAAATTCCTAGGAAATTAATCGTACTCGACTATTCCAACCTTTCATTTTATTATCGCTTTATACTTTTCAAAATAACACAATCATGGATTGAGAGTCTCTTATATTTTATGGGTTTAGAAAAACATGATCAAATTGGTTCATAGGATAAACTTAAGCAACTGATTCAAAAACAATTTAATCCTATAATGAAGAAGGAAATTGGCAATTTTTGAAACAAAAAAAAAAGGATGAACTGTGCTAGGGTACACTCGTGAATTTTGAAAAAAGGTTGTCCAAATGAAGAAATATAAGGAAGATGAAGAGTGTTGTGACTTGCACACATGCCCCTGGAAACCCCCTCTATAAATTTGAGTCCTTGAATAGGTTTTTAGTCTCCTTCGATCTATTGGTTTGCTTGGTGAGCATGATCTTAGTCTTCAATCTTACTCGGTCAGATTGATTTGGTCCTGATTGGTGTTAGATTGGTTGACATTTGTTTCAAAAGGACTTATTTCACTACTTGGTTCAATGTGTTGGTAAACAGTTATGTCGCTGCGAAAAATCAATTAACTCGCCCAATGGGCAGCGACAAAATGCAACAACAAATGGAGAAATCATTATGAGATTAACGATTCTCCTCTGCATTTGAGAGGGGCAGCTCCCTCACATGATGTAATTTGAGATTTTAAGTACTTTTAACCGGAAAGTACAAAAGGTAAGATGCAAATGAATAAAAAAATTGAGAAAGATAACTGACTAACAATTCAAAGATGGTTAATTCAGAAATCCAAGTACACATGAATGATAAACCATGAATTAGCTTCAAACAGTGATAGGTCCAAAGGCTAATGCACTATTTCAAAACTGATTTGCTAATGTAAATTGAATGTGAAAATAAACCGACATGGTAAGACTAAATATGAAAAACATTTAGTGCACACACAGGTACAATAATTGAAAATCAATATGGACAGCACAAAGACTCCCCAAATTCAATTCTTTATTTCAGAACCATTTCAGAAAACAATAAGCTCACAGGCTTCTTTCTTTTTCCCCTGTATCAGAATCCCATGCCTTTACAAATAAAGCTTAATTTTATAACCCTTTTCCTACCCACCTGTAACTGCTTCTTGAAATTTTAAATTTATTTAATTATTATTAAAAACTTTTCAACTTCCTCTCAATCTCTTAGCTTAATGATGTGTAGTTGTCTTGTGGAGACATTGCTACATTGGGATCTAGCTGTAAACAAATCTACCTCTTGAGATCAAGTCTACAAACACGACGTTGTTAAGCGTAAGCTGACAACTGCTTTGAAACCAACCAAGACTATTGTAATCTAATCATGACAAGACTGTTGCCATTTGTTCTTAAGCAACATTGCAAGAGTCACAAGTCCAGGTGTAAGTTGAGCTGAACATGAATTTCCACTCAAGCTATTTGAAATATCAAGTTTCTTGATCGCTTGGTCTTTAACAAGTGTATTCTCTTCAGTATCTTCAGATTCTTTTATGGACGAGACAAGTTGGCATAGAAACCTTCACAACTTGCTCCTCACTAATAAAAGATTTGATGTCTTCAGCCCCTGAATACATCATACGATTTTCCCAGTAGATAAAGTATGCCTCCCTTTACCATATTACCTTTGAAGGCATAGGCTTGAAGGCATGTTAACATTTTCATGCGAACATATTTCCATTTCAATTATGAGGTCTTTGAAACTTGGATCTCTTGAATATTTTGAGTATTGAAGAAAGTTCTTCAAAACTATCCTGCCATTTGAGAAGATTTCTGCTAACAGCATTCCACACCTCCAGCCCAAGCAAGATCCAGTTTCATCATAAACTGTGTCAAGTGTCTTAGTCTTCTTCTATCTGAGAAATTCATTAATCAAAATATTGTGAGTTCTGTGTTATTTTCAATCATTAAATGCAACATTGCATTTGCTTCCTTTAGTCTTCTCCATTTGCAAAACCCCTTGGTAACCATGTAGTAATTCACAAGGCTGAGAGGAAATTCTGTACAAATCATCTCATTTAGAAGGCCACGTGCGTCATTCGTTGCTCCCACTGTTGAATATGACATTACTCCTAGAAAACAATCAGTTATATTACAAGGATGACCAGCCTCTTTCATTCTTCTAAAAACTATATTTGCATCCTTGTAAATTACCAATCTTGTTAAGTCTTCGGGCCAGGCCGTAAGATGATTAGAAGTTTATTTTAAATCCTTTCTCTGTTGTTTCATTGTAAATACTCAAATCCTCTAGAATTCATTCCTTTCGTAGAATAGGAACAGCATATCTCTGTTAATCCGAGCAGTCATTCAGAACTTTTGCAACTGTCCATATTGCATCATATGCATAAAATCCATGTGCATTTAGTGATCGATCTTTTGCATGCTTGTCTCCCAGCTTGCTCCTCATTTCAGATTGAAGAGATTTAAGCTTCGAAGACATTGGCATATAGCTTCTGACACCAATAGTACCATGAGTCTCCTTCCAGAGACCAACATTAGACTATAGTGCATCCAAAGTCATTACAATTGCATTTGTGATGATCCATACATGACCTTCATCAAAGAATCTCAAGTTATGGATAGCAGAAAGTACACTTCGACCAACATTAGGTTGCACATGGACTACAAAGACCATGGATTTTATGTTCTGTAGTCAAATTAGATTATGATAAAATCATGTTATATCTAGATTGGGATGAAGTGCTAGTTTGTACACAATTTTACATCCATAGGGCTCTAGTGCACCATTCAAGGAATCAATATTATTCTACCCAAGATTGTCATGGACGTGTCTTTATTACTACTGGATATCTGGCACAGTGAACATCTATTTTGCAAGCCTATTTTCAGATTGTTTCATTTAACATCACCACTATTCTCCACAAGAATATTGTCCCTGTTTAAAGTGATGGAAACAGTTTACATCTCTCTGAATAATTTCTCTTGCAACAACCTTGGAGGTGGATCCAAATGCAGTGTGGAAATCAAAGCATACTCGAAGGTTTCTAACAACTCTAATAATTGTTCCATGGACCATGTTTAACAAATCAAATGCAAGTTTTAATATTTCACTATGGTGGCAGAAAATGTCTTAAATCTGGGGATACCCTGCTGCCTTCCTTTGCTAAGACAATTTCTCCAAATTGCATAGATCTTTATTATTTAAATCTCACCACAACTGCCCGCTTCTGCATAGTTGTTTTAGAGAATAACATAAGTCGTAACATTTTCAGGATCCAACTGGGAAAGCAGTGTTACTGGAAATACTCAGTCTATATTAATAATTGATCTACAGGCACCAAGAAAATGCATCTGCACAGCCACCACAGGTTTAACAGGCATATTGATAAGGGAAAATATTCTAATGATTAAAATTGGAGGTAACACACTGAATCTTTGAAGTTACATCCCATGTTGCAAAAGGTGAGTCCATTCAGTGTTTGATGCTTTCATGACTATGGTCTTTTAGCAAAGTTTTATCTTTCCTTGTCTAAGGTGTAGGTCCTAAATCATTTAGCATTGGGGGAAAGGGGAATGGATCTCAATTACTAGTAGGAAGTCTCAACCAAGAACTTTGGTTTTCAATAGGTCATATTGAGGAGCATATGGGTTATTGGCTTTCTTCTTGCTTAAGGCTCATTCAGAGAGGTATTTTAGAGGCCGTGTTTCATTTGGGACCCATTTGGGATTGAAATTTGGTGTCTAAGATTCTGCAACTCTCCTTGGGTTGTCATAGACCTCTTTCAGCTGTCCAAGCCTCTTCGGTGCCTTATAAACCCTCTCACATGCCCAAGAGATTTCCAAACTACCTAAAACCCTCACATTGCACTTAAACACCCTAAACAAGCTTCATAGCCCATTTGGGCACTAACTAATTCAAATTTACAAAGGAGGGAAAGGGATTTTGCAATAAGAATTTAAACTCCCTTAGATTTAGCACTTTAAATCTCAACCATAGATGGTGCAATTAGTTGCATGATCTTTAAGATCTAAACTTTCATTACCCTTCAGTTTAAATTTGATAACCTCCTCTTCAAAGTAAACCCTGAGTTGCCCTTCATGCCTTGTCAGCTGTCTTTTTTACTTTTGGACCTTTGCAACAGCTGTAAAAGCACATTTCTGGGCGCCCATCTCCCTTTGCCAGCTTTCCAACACAGGTGGGGGTTATTCAAGATCTGTTAACAGCTGTTCTGGCTTTTAAAAGTCGATTTTCATGCTTATTTTCTGGCGCTAGTCTGGGAAGGACAGCTTGTCCTTTGCCTAGGTTATTTCTGTATTATGTTATCTTGCTGATTTTTGGGCGTAGCACCATGTTGAGTGCATACAAGTAGTTATTTTGGGCATTTGGCCACAGTCATTTGCTAGTCTAAGCAAAGGATGAAAGGAAAAGATCTATCAGAGGTCATATTGTTGAGATACAAGTTGTATCAATATATACAATGGGTTAATTTGCATGGAAAATCTATTATTTAACATTTGTGTATATGTGTCAAGCATATGACATTTTCCTTGTTTTGTCATGCAGAGAGATAGACAAAGGTGGGATACAAATGACAGGTTGGAATGTTGGGTTTTATCTTTGTTGATTGGATGTGCCACTTGATGTGGTGATGTTGTTGAATGTACCCATATTGTTAAGAGCCTAATGTTGCTTTGCTTTCTGTATTGTAGGATCATTTGCATCAGGTTGTTATGGATGTGATTAAAATGATGATTCCTGCCGATCTAATTGCCTTTGTTAAAGCTCCTCTTGTTTGTTTAGGTCAAGGGAGGAGTGTCATACTAGTCCTAAAGGAAAAATGCATCCACCAAGACATGAGCAGGCAGCTGTATCATCATATCACAGTCATCATGTCCTACCCAAAGCCTATCATAAGGGATCATGAAGTAGTTGTACTGTTGTATATATTGAAGGGTAGTTATGTCACCAACATTCATGCCCATATCATCATCATGACACACAAAGAGTAGCATGCAAGTGGTAGGAGTGTCATTACCCAATAGTGTACAGTCATGTGGTCAATCTAACATGCCACCAACACTGTTGGACTGGCCCTGACTCTGTCACATTCTTGATGCATTGTTTGATCACTCAGAGACTGTCATGAAAAGGTAATTGTTCTTAGCTATTATTGGAGATATCTAATAGTCAAACCACAAGATCACAGGCATATCACCTAGGAGATTATCATTACCACAAGGGAGGACAGTTGCATCAAGTTAGGCATGTCATTCCCACATTAAGATAGCCCTAACAAGGTCAATAGACAAGCTCCGACTCTTATGGAAAAGCATGTAATCATGAATCAGTCTTGAAGTCAAGAATGAGAAGTCATGCTAATCAGAATTCACTCGCATATCATGTAAGGTATGCAATCATAGGATAGTATAGGCTGTCAAGGGAGTCAAATCACATGTCAATCTAGCCCTAGGTACAGAGAACTATCATTTTTTTAGCAAAGATTATTGTTTTGTATCTCAAACCAAGGGTACATACAAAGGGGTCCTGCAAGTAAACATTATCAGTATAGTCAAGTGACTTCTTTAACACTACAGTAGTCCTTTTATCCCAAGTTGGTTTTGCATCTTACTAGTGTTGTCATGCTCAAGGGTTTGTTATCCTAAAGAAAGGTTGAATAGACCATTTAACCATAAGGTGACTAGCAACAATTATGACTGTCATATTCCCTAAAATATCACCCAAGATTGTCATCTAGATCTAGAAGTTGTTATAATGGTCATGCAAGGACTGTTGCTTACCTAAGCGACTATCTTAATAATTTAGACATTGTTATGAGGCTTGCCAAGCAGGGGAAAATGTCACAATATCCCATAAGACAAGTATGCAAAGTAAAGGAGACTGCTTTATATGTATGGAAAGCTAACAAGAGGTATTTTTTCCAAAGTGCATCAAATTATAATATTTATATCAGGATTCAACTGCGAAGTTTTTGAGTTAAACTCATCGACCCATATTTCATGAATAGTGGTTCATGAGAATGAATGGTCCACTTAGGACTCATGGCATCTAGGTGATGCTCACAGGGGTGAAGCATCAGGTCTTCCCAAGAGGTCACGCATCCAAGTACTACTCCCACTCAAGTGCCCTTGACTATGGAGTTTCCCCCAAGATCAAGCCCACTTAGCTTGCTACCCCCATTTGCAAAACCTTCAGCAAGTGTTGTGCCTTATGAATCATTCATTATAGAGCACCTTTAGATCATACATTGACAAGTGGGAGGTATCTTCTGTAGTACATTAAATTATGATATTTATTTCAAGATTCAACTGCATAGTTTTTGAGTCAAACTCATTGACCCATATTTCATAAAAAATGGTTCACACAAACCCATCTCTCGTGAAAATGAATGATCCACTTAGCACTCATTGCCTAAGGATATAAAGTTGTTATATCAGTCTAAGGATATAAAAAAGATGATTGTCATGATAATAAAAGGCTGTCTTAATGATAAACAGGGCTGCATACAGGCAAAAGACAGTCTTTTAGCAGGGAAATATTCCTAACTCTTGATAAATATGAAATGATTGCCAAGAGCAGCCGGTGGTCAGTTGTGAAAGATGATCTGGGCACACTATAAGGTTGTCAAATCATTAAGGAGTAGTCAAATCATCTCAAATCATTGCTATGAAAATCCAAGATTGCCATGGAATATAAGAAGCTGTCATACAGACCATGTCATACCAAGGAAGGATCAATCACTCATTAAGTTTGACTGTTATAACAGCCTAGAACACTATCAAAGATAAAAGGACAGTAATGTTATTGATTGTCACAACCCAAAAATAGTTGTCTCCAACTTTGTTACGTTTCACAATATGAATATTTTGAAGAATTCTCATGCTTCTGGGAGCTAGAAATGTCAACCTTTTCTCTTTAGAAGTTGCAATCAGAGTCTTAAAAAGTAACAAGGACAACCCTAGGTTTGAATTGAACAATCATGTGTACTATCTAAACCCTAGAAGGGCTATTCTCAACCTCCATAGACCCTCATGAGAGCCATCAATCTCTCCATCCAGAATGGAAGCCATTCTCCTTGGGCGATACGCATTGTCACATCACTTGTGCAAACCAAAAGACATATCAAAGTTAGATGAATGTTTGTCATACCAAACCAAGAGGTTGTTGAGGTACTTCACCCAGTAATACCATATAATTAGGACTGTCCTAACAATCATTGAAGAAGTATAGGTCATCTGGAGAGTCCAAAGTAAGAGGTTGACACCCATGACAAACATGAAGTATGGATTGTCATAAGTTTATGGAGATTGTTACAAGCAGTTCTATCAGTAAAAGGATATTCATGGGGTCTAAAATAATCAGATCAACTTAGCGTAACCATCCCAATAATGTCCTTGGGTAATTCCATTACATTGGAGCTGATTTAGAGAGGTTGAGATGGCTTGTGGCAATCAAGTACCACTGTCAGCCCCTGAAGGATAGTCAAAAGCCTTAGGAGGTTGGCATAACAATCAGGAACACTCCCTATTAGATTTGGTAAGAAGTGAACACACCAAAGGTATCATGCATGCCCAAAAGGAATCCTAGATTGGCATTCAAGACAAAGAAAAGCCATGAGTCAAAATAAAATTTTGTAAGCAACATTAGAGCTATTATCAAGATTTTTTTTGAGAATGTCACATGGCAAAAATAGTCATGCATCATGGTATAACAGTGGAGATCAATTGAAGGACACCAAATTTGGTGAAGTTGCTTGAAAAAAAAAAGAATTGACACTTGATTAGATAGTTTCAAACTGAAAATGCTGGTAAGGTTGTATAAAATGGCTTGGATTTGTATGAATGATAGTGTGAAAGGTATGAATGTCTAGTGTCTAATGAATATTTTCATTATTTTCACTTTTACCTTGCATACTTTGTGTTAGTTTCAATCTAAGGGTTGAAGATCTTGTAGGACCTAGAGAATATAAAACAGAGTGAGTTATATAGTTTTCAAGTGTTGTAGTTGCTATTGTGTTGGTAGACATGTAAGTTGTTCGACAACAAAAGTGAAAGGTGCATTGACAAGGCGTATGAATTGTTTTAGTAAAAAGTGGAAGCATCGACAAGGAGTGTGACTTAAGCTTGACAAAATGCCTCGAATGAATGTGATCTTAGGGCTCAAATTTTTGCAAGGTATGCACAAGATGGATTTGTTGAAAAGATATCATAAACTATCAAGCAAATGCAATATGCAGGTGTAAAACTGAATTCCACAATATTTACCAACAAAAAAAGACAAAACAGAACCAAAAAAAAAAAAGTGGAGCACACCTGTTGCTGAAATTAGGTCCTTCATAGAAGCTTTATCACTGTAGCTTGCCTCAAATCCTGGACCCACATTGATTCTCTAAAAAGCCCCTGATCTGAAGAAGCCCTTGTCGTTATTGGAAAACTCCCTATTTGTTGCACTTCGTGACCGCTGTCTGCTTATCACTTTTCTCCATGCCCACTTTCGTGCATGTTCCTCAGTGCCTCCATTCCTTATCTTTGACTCTTCTATTTGTTCTGTTCTTCTGTTTGTTATGTTGTCCTCCGAAAGTGGGAAAATTTAGATAAGAGGGAAAAGCCTAAAAAATAAAAATGCATAAGGGAAAATCTGGGGGGAAATAAAAATGTGCTTAATGTCTTAATTTAAGACAATTAAAAAATTAAAGACAAAGTAATCTTTTGTCTTAAATTAATGTCTTGTTCAACCGTATCTCCTTGTGTCACTCCTCTTGTTTTGTTTTCTTCAGGGAGGGAAAAAGGAAAATGCATCTCAATTGAGGGAGGGAAAATGAATAAGGAGAGAGAAATAAAAAATTTATTTTAGAAAAAGTATTTTTTTTATTGTCTTAATTTAGGATAATTAAAAAATTAGAATATAATGTAAACATAAACTAGCAATTGCACCTTAGTGTGCAATGGGTAGGCCAAAGAAGTGTGGAAGTCAATTAAGATAGATGTTGATCTATTTTTGTACTATATAAAATTATAATAATTATTAATTATAAATTTTAATCATTTTATGTAATTAATAGTTTTATTTAAATATAATATATAATATTAAGTATAATTAATATATTTAACTTATATCTAATATATTTAAAATAGCGTAAATAAAAAATTTGATTATATTTTGATTATATATTAAATATAAATTAAATTCTTAAAAAAAAAAATTATTTTTATTTTGCAAAAGTCAAAATATTAAAAGATATTTATTTTGCAAAAATCGTTATCTAAAAAATGAACCAAACCTTACCACTTGTTCATTATAGCCATGGAAAATTTAAAACTCAATAAATAGTATAATCAAATAATATAACTCACTTATACCAATTAAACTTTAATCCATATATATATGACAAAATACTTGTTTTCATTCATGAAGTTAGGCTAGGCTTATGAGATAAATATTAATAATGACAACTCATTTCAGTCTCTTTCCATTTAAGAGGAATCAATCTAAAAGGACCATACCTATAACATTCCCTTCAAATTATGGTGGAGAGAGTATTCACGGTGATGGATAGGAATAAATAAATTTAAAAAAAACAAAAGTGAACCCTAATTGTTATGAAGTGGAGGCATTTACTGAGGCGACAACATAAAGTTTTATTTTGATAAATATACTTGAAAACCCTCGTTGAAACCTTATTTTCATGCTATAGCTCACCAAATTGGAGAAGTGAATGGTCAATACCAGTGAGGAAGAGTTTGGAGGAGCAACGGGGAAAGCAACGAAAAAATGGTAGAAAACAGTCGAAAAAAATTGCAAAAATGATGAACGGCTGAGATTCGTTTAATGGTCAGCAGATTGATACCAACCATTGATCGACAAAATTAGTTTTTCTTCTTCATATAGGATATGCCTTTGGTGTAAATATATTTAAGACAAAATTAATATTTTTCTTAAATTAATGTTTTAAATCCTCCCTTTATATAGTAGTGACACATGGATGTAGGAATGATTACCATTTAGTAGTGAAATGTTAAAAAAAATTATAAAATATGTAAAGGACTTAAGACTGCACCGAGAGGCAATGCCTTCCATGCAATAGGTATTTCTGGTGCACCAAGCAATCTAGGCGGCTAAATGGCCCGCTTAGGTAGGGGTCCCACGAGGGGGGCTTAAGCTCTATGGATTGTGATCAAATTCAAAAGAAAAATGAATAGAGGAGTAATAGTCATTTTTATTTGTATGATATTATTCATTTATTTAGTCATTTTTATTTGTCTGATATTAGTCATTTATTTAGTCATTTAGTTGTGATTTTACCAAATGACCAAATTAGTCACTTATAAATGACCAATTTAGTCATCTATTTTCCAAATACTACTAGTGTCAACTTACATCTAGTCACCATAGGGTACCAACTAGCTTTGAATCTTCCATACCAAACTTCTTCAACAATTCTTTCACATACTTGGATTGAGATATAAGATCCCTTTATCTAGTTGAGTAATTTGCAATCCCAAAAAGAATTTCATCTCTTCAATCATAGACATCTCAAACTCACTCTACATCTCATCAGCAAACTTCATGCACAAACTATCATCTCTTCCAAAAATGATATCATCAACAAAGACTTCAACAATCAAATCTCTATCATGATCAATCTTGAAATACAAATTACTATCAGCAGTACCTTTATTAAATCCAAGCTTCAAAAAATACTTGACCAATCTGGCATACCATGCTCTTAGGGCTTGCTTGAGTCCATATAGTGCTTTCTTCAACTGAAAAACCATATCTCTCTGATCAGTCAATTGAAATCCATCAGGTTGC
>VDFB02194287.1:0-10844 GCA_007258455.2 Sequoia sempervirens | reverse complement strand
AACATCACTTTTTTGTAGAGTCCCTCTTTTAAAATATAACACTTCAACAATACTTATTACTACTTCAAATTTTCCAGTTACTTCTTCACAAGCTTCTAGTTATTCTTTGAAGAAGATTCATCTTCCTCTTCTGACAATTAGTTTGTTATGCACTTCTTGGTATATAAGATTCTAATGATGCTTCATAAAGAGAATCCTAACATTCTTTCTAGTAGAACATCACCTAGAGAATTTGACCAACATTCAAAGAGTTCATCCTCCTTCAGGGGGCCTTCTAGTTAGTTCTTCTTTATTCTCCTTTTCAGGGGATATTTTTCCCATTGATGTTTCTTCCTTTCTTCATTTTTGAGAGTTTCTTGTACTTGAGTGCCTCATTAGGATTAGATGTTCAGACATAATTTATTTGTACCCACCTAATATATTCTTCAGGTGGGTGTTACTGTAGAATATTCCTTATTCTAGATAATATTCTACAAATATAATATTTCTTAGGTGTGTTTCATTTTATACTTATAGATACATTTAATTTTACATGTTACATATCTTAGACTAGTGGAGTTACATGCCTATTCTTAAGCTACTTAACCATTATTGTAGATGGAAATTACTCCCACTTCCACTATAAATATTTACATCATATTGCAAGTTTAATACACTCAAAATTTTAGTTCTTAATATCCCCAAGAAATAGTATTAACCCAGGAAGGAACTACATGGTCTCTTAGCTAGAATAGATGATAGAATTTCCTAAGAATCTAGACCTCATCCAAAGACCATAAGAAAAGATTATTCCAAGAATAAAAATAATTTCCCCAACCAAATAAGAAGTTTGAAAGATAGAAACTTTATACTTACTAGCATCTAAAAAATATTTTACATAAAGGGGGTGGATGAGGAGAAAAAATAAGAATCAATGATTAGGATTTTCATGAGTCCGGTAAAAAATTAGCCATATTAGTATAATTGACAATATAGAAGAGTCGCTGCTTAAGAAGTAATGAAACATTATTCATAATATTATACATCATAGAGAATGTCCTAGTAAAAACCATTATTGAAACTACATCAACAATAATCCTTCATAAATACCTATAGGAAAAAAATGTGTCACTAGGCTAATCCTACTATTGCACCATCTATAATAATGTTTAGTAGCTAAGGTTTAACTATCTATCATAGAAAATTGAATATCAATACCACAAGTATTTTGTTGGTATAGAAAGATTGTCCAAACTAATAAAACTCATTTTTTATAGTCATAATTTCTTGTTCAAATAGAATGAGAGTCAAAATCTTCTAGAAAAAATTTAGTACTAGAAAGCACCAAGAATTTATGATCAAGAAGAGCATTCAAAAATATTTTGAAATAACATGATATGCATCAAAGTAAAACCTTCAAAATATCTAATATGAATCAAAAATTCTAAACCTATCATGAATCTATTTCCACTGAAGATTATTAGGATTATCAAATGACATAGGAATACCAAGGTAATCCAAATGCTGAATTATAAACCATAAAATAAGAGAAATTCATTATTTGTTAGTTAAAGCGGTCTTAAAGAAATAAACATTGGCATTTTCCTTATCAATCTTCTAGCTAAAATATTTCAAAAATACATCTAAATCCATCATATAATTTGTAGCCTCTTTCATTTTATCAACTCCCATTGAAATAATATCATCAAAAGTTAAAGATGAAAAGGAGATTAAAGATCCATAGAAATAGTGCAACCCTATATACATCTATTATTTCTTTAATGTAAAGGGGAATTTCCAAAAAGTTAACCATATGAATGAAAAGACAAGGAGAGAAAAAATTGCATTGCCACAATCCTCTAGTAGTTTGAATAAGCGATACAATTTTATTTACAAGAATAGAGGAGGAAGAAACTACACATCTCATTATGCAATCAATCCCCCACAAAAATATACTAAACTTAAATAATAAAAAATTATGAAAGGACAATCTAACCTTAAAATAAACCTTGGACATGTCTAACTTACAATGCATAACTTTCTCCTTAGAAGAATTCATAGAATTAATATTTCCTTAAGAAATAACAATACTTTTTATAATATAATGATCATTCACAAAGACCCCTATTAAAGAATATCAAAAAATTCTAAAATCCATTTATAATAAATAATTATTTTAGTGATGACCTTGTAGAAGACATTACAAAGAGCTATGAAATGAAATATATCAAAATAGTTTTCCCCACTTTCTAAGGAGAATGAAACCTAGAAAATTAAAATGTATTAATTTCACCTTTTTATTAGACTATGATTTACACACAAATTTTACAGGATGATTCTTCAATATATCCTAGAATTCTTGAAAAAAATCAATAAATAGGGGAGCCATCAAAACTATGAGACTTACCTTTGATTTGTTTTTCCAATTTTGTAGGATTAATAGTCCCCATAAGAAAATCATCTTCATCCTTAACAAACAAATAAGGGACGTCATCTGAAATAACCCTTTCCTCCTCCACTATTGCAAAACCAATTTCATTCAATAATGTAGAGATGTATGAAACTACTCCTATGCTGACAAATGGATTTATTGATAGTAAATAATAGATTAAATAACATTATTTATCATCCTTTCTCTAATACAATTATTAAAAAGGTGGTATTTTATTCCCCTCCTGAAGCCAATTAACTCTTGATTTATTTTTCCAAAATATTTCATCCTTAGTTTCCATTATTGATGTTTTTTGGACTAAAAAAACTCTTTCTAAACTCATTCTCGATTGTTACCAAATTGTCTAATCTAAAAATTAATATCTTTCCCTTTTTCCTAACCCTATGTATTTGCTAAAAAATATTACCAAATCCATAGTTGTTTCACTATTTAAACATAAACTTGGAATACTGAAGCCTTTGCTAAAAATAAATACATATTAGAACCAAATAGATGCTTCTTATCCATCAATTAAATTTTCATGTGCTCATATAGAGCTTGACCATAAAACCACATGAAATGGAACATGAACAAGAGTTTTTTCCAAACAAAAATAAGAGAAGAAATATTAATGGGCTAATGATCTAAATCATGCCATTAAAACTTTTAGAGGTAGTAGTCCAATTATCCTTAATCTAATTATTAAAAAAGAAAAAAATAACCTCTTGAAAATCGAAGTAAAAGCACATGTGATGTTATTCCAACTAATAGACCACCACTTTCTTTGACATCTACAATATTAAGAAAATATTTATTTTATTAGAATAAGGTTGAAGATCAACTAAGCCAATTCAAGCATCAAATTTTCTCCTCAAAAGAAGGAATGACATTAAAATCCCTAGCTAAGATCTAAGGAACAAAAGAAAACATAAAATGGACAAATAGAATATATGACAATAAGAAGAGTTTTCCAAAAAGTGTATGGGCATAAAAATTGAATAAGAAAATTAGGCTTCCAAAATTGAAACAAGTACCAATCACTGAAATCAAATGATTACTTGATATCCAGATAAAAGGTGTAAGTTGCTAAGATCCAAATGGAAATATAATCCTCTTATAGAATCTGGAGCTCAAACACACTGTTACTGACTAGCTTACCATACTATAGAAGAAGTAACTAGCATTCCTCCACAAAAAAAATCATTTCCACAAAGAAAACAATATCAAGCTTATAAATCTAAATAAGTTCTCAAATAAATTTTTGATGAGGGGTGCTATATAAACCCTTAGCATTCCACGAGAGAACTATAATTATTTCAAAATAGAGATGTGAGAATCTAAAGTGTGAATGCGATTAAATTCAACCAATGTTTCCCTAATAATCTTCACTCTCTCTTGATCACTTTTCCTACCCACTTTTAAAAATTTATTTGCACCATTATTTTTAATATTGTTTGTTGGGGATCTAATGGAGCAACAACTTTATTTTTATAATTATACTTGCTATCATCTGTATGAAGAGCATATGACATTATACAATCTATCAAATTTCAAAATCTAACTATCAAACATAAAATTCTGGTATTTAATTCAACTCCAAGATTCCCCCTCGAATCATCCACATGGCATACAAATTGAGGAAGAGAGGTATCTACTCCTGATAATATTTGCACTTTAGAAGAAATTAGATCAACATATCGAAGGAACATGACAAAATCAAAATAGACTAAATTTTTATTCATATAATTTTCTCCATCAAAATTAATTCAATATCCATAAAGATTATCTAAAATATCAAATCTATACCCTTTTTAAAAAAAAAATGATTTTAAAAAAAAATTGAACTTTCCAAAAATAAAAAATAAAATGTTGAATAACATCATTTCTAAAGTAGACAATGTGAAAACTACAATACAATCAACGCGCCATTGTTCTACTTTGAATATGACCCTTGCCGCATTTCAATATTGACCTATTCATATGCTTGCTCTCCGTTTTCTCTCTCTATAAATACCATTTACTTTCTTTATTCATCTCCATTCTCGATCTTCGCTCAGTATCTCGCAAAACATTTACCCAGCTTTTCTTTCATTATCTGTAAACCGAACACGTTTCATTACTTCTAATTCGTCCCTCGCTGTGTCTGCGCGATCAATCCTCAAGGAAAAGATGAATAAAATCGATTGATAATCTGTAAGAATTGTGGAGATGTTAGCAGGCCACATACCGGATCCCAGTTGCTGCAGTAGATAAAACAAGGTTGACTGGAGTTATTGTGAATTATTCAAGATTTTCCGCTATGGAATTTCACGAAACTTGTACATTTTTGCGATATTTTGTGATTCGCGGTGACAGAAAAATATAATAAATTCCCTTCCATTAATCAGTGAAACATTTCATAAGTCAGAACGCTTTCATCTATCTGGATTCCGTAATATTTAATATGTTTTCTCGGTAATCAAGAATATGCATGTTCAGTTTAATCAAATCCTCAATTTCATTCATAAATGATACGTTAAACGTTTCAACTGATTTCGGCTATGGCGTCGTAAAAGCCTACATGTCTAACAAATGTTTCGACATATAATACGTGATGGGTTATAAATTAATGAGTTTTTAAGCTTATCATGTGTACGTATGTGCGTTATGGTTTGGATCTGATTTACGACTTCAATTTATTTTTTTACATAATATATAGGATTTGTGTAATATTAAATCGGAAAGTAAGGAAAATAGAAAAAATGTAATAAAGAAGAAGAAGCACATTCGGGACATCATCCTTTTGAAAGTCTACAATAATCTATTTTATTAGACTAAATACTAATAATTTATTTAGTATAGTTGATGCTAAATCACATGGACAACTTGATAAAATTCCAATACAATCATATAGAAACATTTTCCATCATAATAGTGTTGATGCTAAATCATGCATGTTCTATTTACTACATCATTTCTTAAGATCTTGGTTATAAGAATTCTTCACTCCACCATGCATCCACATTGACCTTCATGATAAGAGCCTTAGCAAACAACCCTCTACCTACTACAAAATGTAAGTGATCAACGAAGTTTAAAGGATCAGTCATTTAAAAAGAAGAAAGATAATCAATTTAGATGACCCTGATCTCATATGATAAGAACTTCCTTCTTAAATGTGTTATAGCCCTTTAATGATCTACTTAACCAAAATATCTTAGAACCCAAATTTTTTATTGAAACACCCTTGGATGCATAAACTGAGCTCATTTGTTTTCTCATTAAATGATCATAACCAAGAGATCATATTTGTTTAAATTAATACACTACATGAATTGTATGAAGTGACATTAGATATCGTATAGGACTACCATCTTAGGTTTTGCAAAGCCTAAACTATAGGGGAGAAAATTGTTGAGCCTTTCTCTTGTTCATTGGCCAACCCCCTAAAACATTGGAACACAAGAGTTGGCTTCTCATTTAGATAGTTTTGAGAACCAGTTGTTGCTTAAAAATAAACCAATAAATACCAAGAGAATCTAGATCCATATCATTATGAAAGCTCCAATCACAAAATTGGGAAGCCAAACATAACATAATAATCTAACATCTTCTCGTAGGAGAATAAAATCCCTCCAAGAATTTGAATTTAAAATAGGTCCAAGCTAAACAACACTCATATGCTAGTTGGGGCACATGAGTCCTAGTAGCCTAGGCTTGCGACAAAAAATTCAAGAAATGTTGAGTTCTATTCCAAATTCAGGTTCAGGGACCGAAACATAGGTGGGACCCATATGCCCAAGGTGGCATATGAGTCCCAGATCACTAAATCTAGGCCATACAATCCAAAATCATTGAATTAGGATTGGTCATTAGATATGTGTTAGAATCATCCTTGGAAAGATGCATTAAATAAGGCTTGTGGATGTAAAATAGGACGAAATAAGGCATAAAGAAGCCCAATTTTTACTGGGAGGGCCCAAACAAGTGTGAAAATGTAAAGGGATAGATTTTTCTACACTACACCTAGTTAATCCAATTTGATCTAGGATCACTTTTCCTACTAAACACTTATAAAGTTACAATGAATATTTTTGAAACGTCAAGATCCTCTCCATGTGTCCATGTACAAATCTAAACATCGCATGCCATGTTTCACATATACACTTACAAGAGAAACTCAATACTATGACAACCCACTCACTCAACCAACCTTAACTACTAAACATATGCTTCTTTATATAGACTCAAGATTATAATAAATACAACCAAGAGGTACGATAAAACTATGTTCCTCAAAACCATGATTACACATAATCATTGACCCTTCATTTACTTTTTGATACACATTAAATAATTTTCCCAGATAATAATTATTTTTTATAACTCCTCCATAAAAAGAAACTAACCCAATATTACATACAACTTTACATGTGACCCAAAATAATTACCTAGTGCAAGCTAACCACATCTCCTAGATGTACCACAACTAAATAATTATCTAATTAGAACATTATAATAAGTAATATTATGAAATGGTATACAACACCAAATCCTAACACTTACAAGTGGGAAGATTGATCACTTCTCTAGTGTCTTCACCTTCTCTCATTTTTTCAGCTGATGATTCATTCTCTAAGGTTTATTCTACTTCATTTAGTGTTGATAGTTCATTTATTCCACATATTACTCCTTCACATTTATTTGTTTCTTCTATGAGAGATTCTTATAATTCTATACCTCTTGTTCATCAAGATCCATTTCATTGGGAGTGATTTCTATCAAACATCACTTGTTTGTAGAGTCCCTCTTTTAAAATCCAACAATTCAACAATACTTATTACTACAAATTTTTAAGTTGCTTCTTCACAAGCTTCTAGTTATTCTTTGAAGCAAACTCATCTTCCTCTTTTGAAAATTAGTTTCTTATTGCACTTCTTGGTATATAAGATTCTAACGATGCTTCACAGAGAGAATCCTAAGATTCTTTCTAGTAGAAAATCACCTAGAGAATTTGACCAACATTCAAAGAGTTCATCCTCCTTGAGGGGGTCTTTCTAGTTAGTTCTTCTTCACTCTCTTTTTTGGGGGAGATTTTTCCCATTGATGTTTCTCCCTTTCTTCATTTTTGAGAGTTTCTTGTACTTGAGTTCCTCATTAGGATTAGTTGTTGCGACATAATTTCTTTGTACCCACCTAATATATGCTTCAAGTGGGTGTTACTATAGAATATTCCTTCTTCTAGACAATATTCTACGAAGATAATATTTCTTAGGTGTGTTTCCTTTTATACTTATAGATACATTTAATTTTACATGCTACATATCTTATATTAGTGGAGTTACATGCCTATTCTTAGGCTACTTAACCATTATTGTAGATGGAAATTACTCCCACTTCCAAGTCTATAAATATTTACATCATATTGCATGTTTAATACACTCAAAATTTTAGTTGTTAGTATCCCCAAAAGAGTAAGTGTGCTTAGGAAGGGAACTACATGGTCTCTTAGCTAGAATAGATGATAAAATTTCCTAAGAATCTAGACCTCCTCCCAAAGGCCATAAGAAAAGATTATACCAAGAATAAAAATAATTTCCCTAGCCAAATGAGAATTTTTAAAGATAGACACTTTATACTAACTAGCCTCTAAAAAATATTTGACATAAAGGGGGTGGATGAGGAGAAAAAATAAGAATCAATGATTAGGATTTTCATGAGTCCAATAAAAAATTAAGCATATTAGTATAATTGAAAATATAGAAGAGTCCCTACTTAAGAAGTAATAAAACATTATTCATAATATTATACATCATATAGAATGGCCTAGTAAAAACCATTATTGAAACTACATCAACAATAATCCCTAATAAATACCTATAGGAAAAAATTGTGTCACTAGGCTAATCCTACTATTGCACCATCCATAATAATGTTTAATAGCTAAGGCTCAATTATCTATCATAGAAAATTGAATATCAATACCACAAGTATTTTGTTGGTATAGAAATATGGTCCCAACTAATAAAACTCATTTCTTATAGTCATAATTTCTTGTCCAAATAGAATGAGAGTCAAACTCTTATGGAAAAATTTGAGTAGTAGAAAGCACCAAGAATTTATGAACAAGAAGAGAATTAAAAAATACTTTGAAATAATATGATATGCATCAAAGTAAAACCTTCAAAATGTCTAATATGAATCTAAAATTCTAAACCTATCATGAATCTATTTCCACTGAAGATGATTAGGATTATCAAATGACATAGGAATGCCAAGGTAATCCAAACGAGCTGAATTATAAACCATAAAATAAGAGAAATTCATTATTTGTTAGTTAAAGCAGTCTTAAAGAAATAAGTATTGGCATTTTCCTTATCAATCTTCTAGCTAAAAGCTTTCAAAAATACATCCAAATGAATCATATAATTTATAGCCTCTTTCATTTTATCAACTCCCATTGAAATAATATCATCAAAAGTTAAAGATGAAAAGGAGATTAAAAATCCATAGAAATAGTGCAACCCTATATACATCTATTATTTCTTTAGTGAAAAGGGGAACTTCCAAAAAGTTAACCATATGAATGAAAGACAAGGGGAGAAAAAAATGCATTTCCACAATCCTCTAGTAGTTTGAATAAGGGATACAAATTTATTTACAAGAATAGAGGAGGAGGAAACCATACATCTCATTACACAATCAATCCCCCACAAAAATATACTAAACTTAAATAATAATAAAATATGAAAGGACAATCTTACCTTAAAATAAACCTTGGACATGTCTAACTTACAAAGCATAACTTTCTCCTTAGAACAATTCAAAGAATGAATATTTCCTTAAGAATTAACAATACTTTTTTATAATCTAATGATCATTCAAAAAGAACCCTATTAAAGAATATCAAAAAATTCTAAAATCCATTTATAATAAATAATTATTTTAGTGATGACCTTGTAGAAGACATTACAAAGATCTATGAAATGAAATATATCAAAATAGTTTTCCCCACTTTCTAAGGAGAATGAAACCTAGAAAATTAAAATGTATTAATTTCATCTTCTTATTAGACTATTATTTACATACAAATTTTACAAGATCATTCTTCAATATATCCTAGAACTCTTGAAAAAAATCAATAAATAGGGAAGCCATCAAGACTATGAGACTTACCTTTGATTTTTTTTTTTCAATTTTGTAAGATTAATAGTCCCCATAAGAAAACCATCTTTATCCTTAATAACCAAATAAGGGATGTCATCTGAAATAACCCTTTCCTCCTCCACTATTGCAAGACCAATTTCATTCAATAATGTAGAGATATATGAAACTAATCCTATGTTGACAAATGGATTTCTTGATAGTAAATAATAGATTAAATAACATTATTTATCATCCTTTATTTAATACAATTATTAAAAAGGTGGTATTTTATTCCCCTCCTGAAGCCAATTAAGTCTTGATTTATTTTTCTAAAATATTTCATCCTGAGTTTCCATTATTGAAGTTTTTTGGACTTAAAAAACTCTTTCTAAACTCATTCTCTATTGTTACCAAATTATCTAATCTAAAAATTAATATCTTTCCCTTTTTCCTAATCCTATGTATTTGCTAAAAAATATTACCAAATCCATAGTTGTTTCACTATTTAAACATAGACTTGGAATATTGAAGCCTTTCCTAAAAAAAATACATCTTAGAACCAAATAGACGCTTCATATCCATCAATTAAATTTTCATGTGCTCATATAGAGCTTGACCATAAAACCACATCAATTGGAACATGAACAAGAGTTTTTTCCAAATAAAAATAAGAGAAGAAATATTAATGTGCCAATGATCTAAATCATGCCATTAAAACTTGTAGAGGTAGTAGTCCAATTATCCTTAATCTAATTATTAAAAAAGAAAAAAATAACATCTTGAAAATAGAAGTAGAAGCACATGTGATGTTATTCCAACTGATAGAACACCACTTTCTTTGACATCTACAATATTAAGAAAATATTTATTTTATTAGAATAAGGTTGAAGATCAGCTAAGCCAATTCAAGCATCAAATTTTCTCCTCAAAAGAAGGAATGACATTAAAATCCCTAGCTAAGATCTAAGGAACAAAAGAAAACATAAAATGGACAAATAGAATATATGACAATAAGAAGAGTTTTCCGTGAAAAAGTGTATGGGCATAAAAATTGAATAAGAAAATTAGGCTTCCAAAATTGAAACAAGTACCAATCACTGAAATCAAATGATTACTTGATATCCAGATAAAAGGTGTAAGTTGCTAAGATCCAAATGGAAATATAATCCTCTTATAGAATCTGGAGCTCAAACACACTGTTACTGACTAGCTTACCATACTATAGAAGAAGTAACTAGCATTCCTCCACAAAAAAAATCATTTCCACAAAGAAAACAATGTCGAGCTTATAAATCTAAATAGGTTCTCA
>VDFB02194286.1:0-16812 GCA_007258455.2 Sequoia sempervirens | reverse complement strand
TTCACTTGCCTTTGTTCGCTTTTTGGTACCTTTGTACCTACAAAAAGATAATCATGTGAGGATCATAGTATTCAAATTGATTTTGATTATTAACTTCACACCATGACATGATCCCCAAAACAAAATGATTTGAATGATTATGATAATAAAAGAGAAATCCCTAAGTGAATCATGTTTTGATTTTGATCTTAAAACAAATATTGACTAGAAATTTTTCTCATAAAGATAAGAGTTTTCTTTCCTCAATAAACTAAGATTTGTCATGAAAAGTTTATTTAAAGATAAAGACCATCAAATTTATTAGACCCATTCCAAAATAAAGATAAGAAACAATTTCTAATCAAAATCTTGATATACACTTGTCTCCATTTGTGATTACATCCAATCCAAATTAAGGACATGGGACGGGAACTTTATTCAAAATACATGAAATCGAATGAATGTACATTATGCAAATAAAGTTACTTTCCACAGTGTAAATGCAAAAAGAAACTAAACTAGGCGCCCTTTTCTAGAAACTTGATCTTTATTTAATCCCATTAACCAGTTATCTCACCAGTAATAACTCTTCTAAGCCTTGTTGAACGTCCCTCTTGGGAAGCTGTCCACAATAAATTTTCAAGAGATAGAAAGCTTCGAGGGAGATATTTAGCAAGATTCGGGCCAAGCAGATTAATAGGAAAGGTTCTAAGCTTTTCTTGGGTCAACGTACTTAATTGGCATATGAAGGAGACAGCTAATAAACAGATGTATTAGTCAATCATAAATGCTCAAAGACTGGCGCATTCATGACATAAAGTTCCTATCCCACGTATTCTAGCAGCTCCAGAAGCTGCGCCTATTGATGACAACAAACAATTTTGAAATAACTAGAATGGGCAGGTGTAATGCTGAAACTTGTCATCTTCCTGACAGGTACCAATGGCTATAAAACCTTCTGCTTTCAAATTCAATTGATAAAAAGTCTCCTATCAGTCAAATTTGAGCAAACTACGCACAAAAGGTGAATGGTTGTAATAAATTTAAAAGCTTTGAAGAACATAGACACACAGGTACGCAGGACTCTTTATCCCCAAAAGATGCATTGTAATATTCGTTAGAATGCCTAAAAAAAAAGACAAGGCGCGCGGACTGTTTAACAGAATGCCAAAAGGAATCTTAAATGTGGAGGCATAGATGTATGCTGAACTGTTAGACAGAATGCCTTAAAGAACAGTGTTTTCAGCTAATGCAACTGATGAAAGCGTAGACAAGGCTCATGAACAATTTGACAGAAAATGCGGCAGCATGGACAAGGCACGTGAACTATCTGTCAGAATGCCTCAGAAGAACTATGGTCTCAGAGAATGCAATGATTGCGTGACATGCACAAAATGGATTAAAAAAAAGAAAGCTTTAGAAACTTTTAAGCAAATGCAACTGTCAGGAATAACGCCGAACTCCACAACCATCCCAATATCCTCCTGGCTGCGCATGGATGGGAGCTTTAAAATAGGGTATGGACGTCCATAAATGAATTTGAAAGCGGCTTATTGTCAAACGTCGTTGTTAAAATACCGTAGATATAAAGTGAAAATGCGTACATAAACAGAAGTTAATATGAAATTTCACCGGATATGACAAAGTGCGGATCATGGCAAGCTATAACGCCGCATTTAAAAGGCATAGACAAGCACTTAACAAATTTGGATTGCATCGCTCGGTGGTCTCATGGAATGCAATGATCGCACCGCATAAAAATAGATTCAAAAAATGTAGAAAAAAATCCTCAATAATTTATTCTACGCTCGTAAAACAACGCCCTCAAACAAACACAAAGATAATAGCAACAGGCATGCAAAACTTTGACAGCGAGAACAAAGACTCTTCTGATGCGCAAAGCTTGGAGTAAGGAACAAATGCTTTATTTCATTGATCTATTGTTATCTTAACTTATACACAGCTTCTTCAAAACTCTAATGCAGATCTATTGTTTTCTTTAATGCAGATCATTCCCCAATGAATGATGAGAAAACTCTACATGATGTGCCTCCCTTAACCAGAATGATAACAAAATAAAAGACCATTGATATCAATGCCTCTCAAGCAAATGCAGCGACATTACTCATTAAGAAATACAACTCACAGTTGATCTGAACCTCATTAGTTTTTTATAAAGTAAACATGAGATGTAGTCAACAATAAATCAACATGAGATGCCAATGAATAAAGAAAACATGAGATGCAGTCAGCAATAAATCAACATGAGATGCCAACGAATAAAGTAAACATGAGAGCCCTCCTTCTAGCGCCAAATGTGAGCATGCTTTTCAAAATCTGCAATGTAAGACCACTTCAAATACTCATTAGAAATGTTAGTCTAAACACACAAATCTGCAAATACCTCCATGAAATAGAATATCTATGCTAAAGAAATGCCACAAGTAACAAAAACAGCATCAAGAAGACATTTTAAAAGCAAGATAAGCACTTATTCCATGTTGGATTGGTGTCACATGTGCTAGTGACCCTTTCCCAATCCTTGACCAAAGCTCAAATGATAAAAATGCAAATGGAGATGGTGAAGTGATGATGAACAAGATCAAATCTCAAATGAGGAGAGTAACCTTGCTTGAAATTGTGAAGGATTTGCTCAAAGATGAAGCTTGTATTTAAAGATTTTCAAAAGGCTAAGTGTTGAAAATGGACTAATGTATCAAAGCATTCTAATGAGATAGTGAATACTCGTCATCATGTGATTAGTTGATGTGCAAGATTTGGGAAGAGGCCCAAGAGGGGAAATTTTAACCAACCTGGAAATAAATTTTAGAGGGGACAAGAAAGAAGAGCAAATAAATGCCCCGCTTGACTTTGTCGCGTTGGAGAGAAAATGAGGTGGTTTTAATAAATCAATAAAATTGATTTCTACTGCAAGCGGCTAGATCTAGATAATGCAAGGGATGGATTAAATACTAGATTAGATTAGATGATGATTATGCTGATTACCAGGATTAGATGAGCTGACATTTTGACTTCGGCGATTTGATTTATTTGAATTCTAGGAAAACGATGGAATATAATTTAAGATCCGATTTAATGAAGTCCCCGATTTATTTAATTAAATGGATGATGCAAGATGAAGCTCTGAATGATAATGTTTTATTTCCTTGATAAATGAATGGATGAAAATGCACTTGATTAATTGATGAATGGTCCTAATGCGACATCTAATTCAGTTGATGAATGAACATGATCAAATGCAGAATGTTAATTTTGCATGTCTACACAATATATCCTAGAAAATTTCTTTTCTTTTGGAGGTTTTTTAGTGGTGGTAATGTCACGATTAATGTAACCTTCATAGGGTCTACCATCATCCCTTCTTTGCATATGATTGAAACATAGAGAAATAGGGGGTTTAATATCTAATATGGAAAGGTAGGTCAAAAGGATGATAATAAACCCTATCTTCCTATTTTCTTTAGGAAATGAGATCCCCGCCAAGGATTGACAAACAACCCTTAGGTGAATCAACTCAATGGGGGAATCTTCATATTTCCTTATGATTGAGGATGGGGGTACAAGGATGAACAACACTTTTGGGAGAAAAACTAAAAAATATAAAATCAACCTAATTATGCCAATTCAAACTTGAAACAACAATTTAAAGAATATGACAAACAAAAACAACAAAATTTTTGTAGATCTAAGAAGGTATGAATGTTGTGTACTCATCACCAAAAGGTAGTTTTAGGAGGAAAATTGGGACTCATTCACCCATGGGCAAATGGGTCTTTTTTCAGGGATTTCAGAAAACTTTTGGGAGTCTCTGATACTGATTAGTAGCTTCTGCTTGCTTCGGGTTTGTGGCGGAAAGTCAGAAATCAGATCTATAGGCGAGACCATGATTTGACAACTTTGAAAACTTTTGAAATCTTGCACTTCAAGAGGTCTTCAATCCTTCTTCAACCTAAGATCTGCAACACAAACACAAGAGCGAAATTTTGTTTTTTTTTGGTGAATAGGGGTTTTCCTTGTTCAAACTCCTTTTGGTAATTAAACCTTGAAATGAAATAATAAAAGTATGAAAGGAATGATGAATGAAAAATGATATGTTACCATTCAACAAACCCTTGAACAAACCTTTGAATGTAGATTTGCAACTTGCATGAAATGGTTGAATTGGATGTGGATCTAGATGACTTGAGTTGATGCTTGAATGCTTGAACTTGATCTTTGAAACCTACATCACAATGTTAGCTCCAAAAACATGCATGATTCAAGAATAATTTGACATGATCATTGGATATTGATTGCTGCAATAAATCTATTATATATTTTCTCTTGAATGCTCTTGATCATAAAATTTTCTCTTTTGAAAATTCTCTTCAAAATTCTCTTGAAAACTCTTGAATTTTCTCATGAAAATTGATAGTTTTATTTTCTTACAATTTTTAGGATTTGAATGATAAAATAACCTTGTATTTATAGGTATGTATCCTTCATTTCTCAAAAATTAAACATTACAAGCCAAAATTAAAATTTGAATTTAGGGACATTAAAATACCTCCAAAACATATTTTAAATTTAGGTTCAAAGGCCTAGGGAGGACCCACTCACCCATGGGCTAATGGGTTTGAGGTCCCTATTCCTAGAACACACATTGCTCAAGGTAAAGTGTTATGTATTGGCATTAATTATTGTCGAGATTCCCCTTCAAAAAATGTAATTTATTAGGCTTGTAGATGTAAAATAGGGCTTATTAAGGCCTAATTAAGTCCAATTTAATTAGGAGGGACCAAAAATAGTGTGAAAATGTAAAGGATAATTTTTTCTACACTACAATGATGTGTCCTAATAATGTTCCATATGGTATTGCAAACATGCACTTCTTCAAATTTAGTACAATCTTCATGCTTCGACACTTATTTAGCATCACCCTTAGTAATTTTATGTGGTCTTTGAACAATCCATATACTATCTAATCATCTAAATATACCTCAAACAAGTCATGGATAAAATATTTAAAAGCATTTATCATTATCCTATTGAATATTGCAGGTGAATTCTTTAGGCCGAATGACATCATTGTGTACATGTAAGATCCATTTTCTATTGCAAATATTATTTTTGGTCAACCTTCCTGACTTATTCATACTTGATGATACCCTGAAAATCCATCAGTAAAGGAGTATATTTCTCTTCCTACTACTGATTCAAAAATTGCTTCCATAAATGGTGTAGAAAAAGGGTCATGAATAGGCTTTATTCAATTTTCTAAATTCAACACAAATCCTTATTTCACTCTTTTTCTTTTTCTGAATTACCATTAGACTAATCCACTTTGCATCTTCTATTGGTTTGATATTCCCAGCTTCCAAATTTTTGTCTAATTTTTCTTTGACTTTCTTCTTCATATTGGGGTTTAGTCAGTATGGTCTTTTTCATACCGGTTTATCTCCTTTCAATTGTATTTTCATGACTCCTGCTTACTCCTTTATGCCTTTTAGGTTTGTAATTTTTTTAGGGAAGAGTTCTTCAAATTTAGATAGCATCTTTACAACTTGTGCCACTAATATATCATCCCAATAATCTCCTATCTTATCCAATTTAGAATCTCCTTCCATAGCAATGTTTTCTTCTTTTAGTTTTGATCAATGGGCGGGTGCATGAAGTTGGTTTATACTTTTGTGGCCAATTCCAAACAAAAATTGAAAATGACATAACGTGAGCACGTTATAACGCGCTCGCGTTATGTCATTTTAAAAGAAAAAAAAAGTGAAAGTGATTCATTTTCTATTGTCTGTTTTTCTGCTCTTCCCATGGCCAAAAACCCTCATTTTTGTGCTCGCATTCTAGGAGGAGGCATTCTACAAAATTCATCAACAACAGTTGCTTTTTCTTTGCAAATATGGTGCCACAATGACAAAGAGGTGTGGGAGGTAAGTATTGTTTGCTATTTGTTTTGAATTTCTTAGTTTCAAGTTGATTTTGTTTGTTTTAGGTTAGATTTGTTTGTTTTTTTTTTAAATTTGTAGGAGATTCAAATGATCCTACAAATCCTCAAAATCCTCAACAAGAAGAACAGGAAAATCCTCAACAACAAAATCCTTAACAAAATCAACCTCCCCCACCAATCACTCAACACCCTCCTAGCACTCAACAAAATTTGAGTGAAATTGAGAACAACAAAAAAAAAAATTGAGGATTTTATTAGTAGGTTGAGTGATCCAAATGCTTCAACCATAGAAAGAATGACCCTAGAAAATTCAATGAAAGAGATGTTAAAAAATGTAGATTCAATTACCCAACAAATAACTGGATGGCAAGATATGAGGCAGACAACTAGGGCATATTATGCAGATAAACTATCATATAAACAAGTAAAAGATTTAAAAATTACTAAAGGTGATTTGTGCTATTTATTCACTGACCCTATCATATCAAAATATTAGCCTCAATGCAAAGAGGTTTCCTATTCATTGGTGCCACCACCAAGAGATTAGGAACCATTTTTATGATAGGTGGTACTTGGTCTTTGATTACCCATTGTGCAACAATTGTGAAGTCCCCCAATATTTTCTTAGGAAACTATATAGTGAGTTCGTATTGAACCAAATCCCAAATTATTTTGATATGAGGGAGTTCCAGGGGAGAGGTGGGGGGTCGGCTTAGGATAGGCCCGGTGCACAGCCAGATCCTACGCGGCAAGGGAGACGACATCTCGCTAGGCCACCTCATGATCACATTTTTATGCCTTCCGTTGAGAAGGAGAGTGCCGATGTAGAGACATTGCAGGCGATCAACACTTTGACCTAGAGTGTCATCCATCATACTAGCCCTATTGTACAACGCCATCCAGGGGAGTCTTCGGGTGGTGGCCTTCAAACTCATGTGTATCAATCTTGCGGGGTGACTTGTTTATATGACCCACCGAAACTTAGGAGGCTGCTACGCAGGATCCGTATGCATCTACGGGGATGGATAGGATGGCTGACATTTTGCATCATGCATATGGCATTGATAGTCAGGTAAAATTCAGCATGTTCATTGAATTTAATTTATTAATTTTTTATTCTGAAATGCAAGATTAACTAATTTAGTTTTATTATTTTAATAAAATTGTAGGGTCATAGTGTTGAGACTAGATACACCGGTCCACCTACTTATTTCTACAGTACACCTATTAGTGGGGTATGTAACTAGTAAACAATTATAAATTTATTACATGTTAATAGCATTGTTTTACGAATGGTATTTTAATATGTGATTTTGGATGTTGAACAGGCTAATATTGGAGGTTTCAAGCAAACACCTCCTAGTGCTAGTGGATTTACTCAAATGTACATGGAGGTAATAGAATAAAGATAACTTAACTAATGAATTCTACTTAAAAGATTTGTGTAGTTTATATTCATATTGTTGGTTACGTTGCATTACACATCATTCAAACTCAAAGCATTACTTCAAATTCCATAACTAATAACTAGATGTTGATAGATGAAAAAATTTCAACTGTACAATATAGTTGTTTAGAAAGTCAACATAAGCAACACAATGCAATTACTTCACATGAAGGCATGTGCTTGCAAAGGTGCACCAACATGACAAACTATGGATGCTTGGAAAAAATCTCTGAAACCATAATAGTAAGAAATAGCATAGACAAGGCAGTTAGTGATACAGAGCATCATATCAAAACACTCAATCATCAGGGTACATCCAACCCAATTGAATCAGGAGAAGATCAAATTGAATAAGCAACTAAAATTTCTTTCTCTTTTCATAAAAAATCACATTGTTTCATTTGCAAACCACAAGGAAACAACAAGCCAACTCATTTCAATACTTCTTCTTATCATCCTCAAGCTTCAAACATCTTATTTATCAACAAAAATGAATGATTCGTGCACAAGAAACCTAATTAGAGCCACTAAACAATCCACTCTTCATCATTAACCAAGGAACCCTTCCACTCAATTTGCTTTACCTAGGAAAAATAACCAAAAACCAATCTTTCATGTTACAACCTATATCCATCAGATCCTAACACACCTTTTTCATCATCAATTTATCTGAATTCAAAGCAAAAACCTGATAAAGAGCTCTGAATCTTTCAATTCCTTAAACAACTCACCAAATTTTCACTTTTACCAACTAGTTTCTCAAGACCAAGATACTAAAATCAACCATTTACACATCAATCATTTCATCTGACTTCCAAGACATTACTCACATCATGTTTTTGACTGAAACAAACCTGGTTCATATCCACATAATACTGATTTATCAAATTCATAAGTTCTTATGTAGTCAAATTACCATTTCCACCTAGGGACATATTGCTACAACATATCAAATCATCATGTTTGGCCTCAAGGCCCTCACCAAACCATTCACACACCTTTTATATCTTCACATTGATGGTTCTATGCTAAACTAAACATTTAAATCTCTATATTTATAGAATTACACACTTTTACAGTCTTACCACCATTTTTCTTGTAGGTCACATATCCCTTAATCGGGTGATTCCTTTCCATTCACTTTGTATATCCACATTCCCAATGTACATTCAAGATCCTTTTTTAACACATCATAACATATCAAAAGTTCTCAGTAGCTTGTCATAAATAAATTACTAGATTCTTGAATTGTTCACTAGAAAGGGCTGCTAATTTAGGCCTAAATTACAAATAAAGTGCTCATAGTTTATCACCAAATTACCAAAGTATTGAAAATAGTCATTCATCATGTCACAAAACTAAAGAATCAAACATTTTTAGTGACAAAGATGCTCCATAAATCACTGTTCCAAAAAAACCCTATTCTATGCACAAATCAAGCCCTACAAAGGAGGGTTTATTGCATAAGGTACTTACAAACCTTAAATACTCCTGCCACCACCACAAACACCATGTAAATAGCCTGCATAAGCTTTAGAAACTCACCACCCACCTTCATGCATGCTTTTGCATTGAACACCACCCTGAAACCATGCTTTCCATGAAGGAAATTTTGTATTTCCTGTATGATTCAACAACCAATCAGAGATTTCTTGATTTCCCTATTCCTGCACACTCACAAATTGCTTAAAACATTCTAAAACCCTTCTATACATTCCATCCCATCAATATCCTAAATCTACATTGGTGGGATGGTGAATTCAAGCCTTAAATGACCCTCAAAACCCTTGACTGGTTAATCTGATAGACCACAAAAACCTTGGCTTTTAAATTTGATGGTAACTCTTCGAAACATCACTAGATGATTGTTAAAACCCTGCATAAAGTGAACAAACAAATATATAGCCCGTGCAAGAACTGAATTCAAGAATGAAACACAGTGAAAACATGAACAAGGAACTTTATTTATTGAAAATGATTCAAGAATACAAAATCTTTTCTTTTGCCCACCTTTTACATGATTTTATATATATTCCCAATTAGATAACTACCTTTTGAATCTCCCTCATCGAGTGAAACTACCTAAACTTCCTTGTGACTTTTAATATTCCATGCTTCTTTGCCTTTTTACAATTTTTCCCATCTTTACCAACATTTGGAAATCTTTTTTTTTTTTTGTGACCACCTAAGGACCTTAAATACAATGAAGTAGGTATTTATATGACCTTTACATGAATTTACAAATGGGCATTCAATCTAGACAAAAAATTTCCTATGAGAGGCAACTAGTAACCTAGGTGCTCCTGCACCAGTTAGTAGTTTGAAAAAATGCCTCAAAGAAATGTGGTCTCTTGGTGATGGAATTCCATTCCATCACCACATGAGACCACATTTCTTTGAGGAATTTCTTCAAATTGCTCACCACCTTTCCTATGATACCACATTTTTCATACATGTTCACCAAAGCATTTGATCAAACTACTCACTTCCTTGTAGTTGTTGCTATGGCTAAAAGCCTAAAATATACTTGCTTTCCAACAAACTATATGGATGCTTGGAAAAATATCTATCAAAGCATAATAGTAAGTAATAATACCATAGAGAAGGCAATGAAATTTTTGAAAAAATGCCTGGAAGAAATGCGGTCTTATGGTGATGGAATGCCATGACATTGTAATGGCATGCCATCACCACGAGACCCCATTTCTTTTGAGGCATTTTTTCAAATAGTTCACTGCCTTCTCTATGCCACTATAGTTATCATACATGTCTACGAAAGCATTTAATCAAATGGTTTAGCAGCTTGTTGCTATGGGTAAAAGCCTAAAAACACGTCCTTTCGAACAAGATATGGATAGGGAAAATAGTAAGCATGATAATCAGAAATATATAGTTTAATACTTGTACTCAAAATTTTGTTCATTAGATCTCATACATTATAAGTCATGTGATGTGGATCGCTATTGTAACCTTTTGTGATTGAATAATTTGTTGTTTTATTTTCAGATGTTGGTTGTGGAAACACCTCCAAATGTTATGAGGGCAATGGATATCGATGTTTCATCTGCTATACAATCCTTGATGGCTCTGATAGGGGAGGTATGAAGCAAATTACATTCGTTGTTATAGATGTTAGTTCTAGTGAAAAATCAAACCATTATTGATTCGTAGTTTAATTCCTATTTGGATGGTTTATACAAGGCTTGAGCACGCCTCAGCATCGACGTGCAAATATTTCCATTGTGGAGAGTGACCGTGAGATGGTCGTAAGTGATTATTTTGTTAAATATATCATTTTTTATAATGTAATTTCTATTTATTAATGTCTTTACTTCTTATTGTAATAGTTAAAACTTCACCAGGAGCTAAACTCTAGGAGCAACAAGAGCACTCCTTGAGCACAGCAGAAATGAGTGATGGACTTATCACCATCGGATCGCCAAACAAAGCGAAAGAATTTATTTCCAGAGCATGGAGAGAAATGCATTTTGATTCCAGAGCCCTTTGTTGTATGCCTAGACATGGCAATTTTGTACATATTTTGTATTGGATATATTTGACATTGTATGCCTATATGGCTATTTTGTATCTATATTTTATACTTATATCGACATATATTGATGTATGCGTACATGGCTATTTGGTTAATACAAATCTTTTTATCAATATTTGGTGTCCATATTTGAACTAAGAATTTATGACACATTTGTAGAGAAACAGAGGAATGCTACAAACTAAAACACATTACACTTTTTTTCTCACTGACTTGATGTACTCTCCAACATCTCTCTTCTCTCATGCGAAGAGTTAGAACTGCTTGGCCATGCGTTTGCATCATTCAGGAAGTTTTGCTCTTTTTGACAATGTCAAAAGCATGGCTGCATACAGATTAGGCAAGAGACTTTTCCTTTTAGATTAGAAATGCATGGAAGTTTCAAAAAGTATCCTTGATATTACAAAAACATATGTGTTTATACCATAGCAGCAAAAATATTTTGGGGAAAAAATCAGCAAACCAAAAGTATAAGATTTTTTGAAAAAATCGGGAAAAGTCTAGAAAAATTTGAAAAAAAAAATCAAATTTAAAAAAAAGGTAAAAAAAAAGTAGAACAAGAGATAAAAACTTTTTAAAAAAAATTTAAAGGAATTTCCATACCATAGAGATATAAAGAGAAAATAAAATAAAGGTTTAACTAATAAATTGTAAAAAATAGATTTTGTAGTTTATATTCATATCATTGATTACATTGCATTGCACATCTTTCAAACTCAAAAGCATTGCTTCACATTGCATAACTAATAACTAGATGTTGATAGATGACAAAATTTCAATTACAATGGTTTTACAAATTCCAACCTAAGTAGTTATGCAATTACTTCACATTGCATAACTAATAGGAAGCATTGCCAATTACATTTGCTTGTCATGGCATTCTATGAGACCATTTCTTTGAGGCATTTTTCCATGATTTCACTTTGCCTTGTCTATACTACCACATTTTGATACATTTCTACCAAAGCATTTTTTCAAATAGTTCAGCGCTTTATTGCTATGGTGAAACCTAAAACAAATAACTGAACAAGCTATGGATGCTTGGAAAAAATCTATCAAAACATAATAGTAAAAGCAATATCATGAACAAGGCAATGAACTCTTTGAAAAATGCCTCAAGAAATGAGGATCTCGTAATTGATGGAATGCCATGAAAATCAAATGCTTTTGATTTTCATGGCATTCCCATCCTCATTCTTTCAGTCGACCCTCAAAGAGTTCCTTTGCCTTGTCTATGCTAACACATTTTTCCTTATGTCTATCAAAAGAATTTTTATCCAAGCGGTTCATTTGCCTTGCTACTATGGCTAAAATCCTAAAAGCGAGGGTTCTTCGAACAAACTATGGATGCTTGGAAAAATCTATCATAGCATAATAGTAAGCAATATCATAGACAAGGCAATGAACTAACTTGAAAAAATGCCTCAAAAGAAATGTGGTCTCATGGTGATGGAATGCCATGACAAACAGAATTATGGATTGTCATGACATTCCATCTCATGAGGCTCCCTTCTTTGAACGACCCTGCTGATTCACTACCTTGTCTATGCTACCACATTTTTCATACATGTTTACCAAAGCATTTTATCAAACAGTTCACCTCCTTGCTGCTATGGCTAAAATCCTAAAATAGGTGCTTCCAAATAAGCTATGGATGCTTGGAAAAAATCTATCAAAGCATAATAATAAGAAATAGCATAGACAAGGCAACAAACTGTTTGAAAAAAAGGCTCAAAGAAATGTGGTTTCAATGGTGATGGAATGCCATGACAATCCATAGAAATTTTCTTGCCATGGCATTCATCATGCCATTACATCACCATGAAACCACATTTCTTTGAGGCATTTTTTCAAACAGTTCACTGCCTTTTCTATGCTACCACATTACATATGTCTGCAAAACATCAAACAATTCCGCCTTCTTTGCTATAGCTAAAAGCCTAAAAAATTACTTCCAGAACAAACTATGGATGCTTGGAAAAAATCTATCAAAAGCATAATAGTAAGCAACAAACTATGGTCTCATAGTTTTTTTTCCGCAGCGAAAACCCGATGATTTTATTCACATTTTTGTAGGTTAAACGCATTTTTGGAAATTTTGTTGTTTTAAATAGCATTCAAGTTTATGGTGGTTTTTTGTTTATATGATGATATGTGATATTCTAATCCTAATTCATGCTTCTAGAGTTGCATAGATATATATTTTGTTTTTACATATTTTTTATTATAATGAACCCAAGCAGGCGAACCCCCTCCAAGAATTTTTGGCCAAACCAGCCAGACCCGAGACCCCAGAACACAGACCTCAAAACCTATTCAACACTCTTCATTTTTCCTACAAAAACTTAATTGACCACAAAATTATGTTGCCCCCTGACTTTACCCACTTTTACTCCATTAAACCTCTCTTTTTCATTCAAAACCCCTCTTTTCCCAACTAGGGCATCATGCCATAACATAATTTTGACCTCTAATCCTTGAAAACCTTTTGAACACATCAAACTCCACAATCTCACCCTATTTCCAACCTATTCTAATTTATTTTCAAGCAATTTCTTCTTTTCACCTCTTCTAGCCTTGCTTTTAAGGGGCCTCAATTTTGAATTAGTATTCTCTTCCAATTCCCTTACTAATGCTATTTTCTTATTCCTACTCCCTATACTACTTACATTAGGCCCATATCACTTAGACACAACCTGAACAATAGGTGGAATGGCCTATTTCAACATACTACATTCAAACTTTTAAGGGATCGATCTGGTTGAACGTAGCTCAAAGCGATTCCCTGTGTTTGGGTGAGAAAGAGGACCATGCCTAGTGTGAGCATGTCTATTAAGACGTGTTGGAATAGTCTATTTGGTCACATGAGTTGCAGAACAAAAGTTGCACCACTTTGCAACTTTCCACTACTTCCATTTGACACTTTTTCCATCAACTAAAAAATGGACACCACGAGAAAACCACTCCGACATAACGAAAACCGAGAGAGGTTATTGAAAAGGGTTCCAACACAATCCCATGGGATCAGATGAGAAGTTTCTAAGCATCACGATATGCGGGTAACCTCATCTTTGAATTTTACGGAAATATTTTGCCTTTGGACCCTTAAGAATGCGATGGGTTGAACATAGCTTCGAAGCGATTCCAGCGATGTTGAATGTGAAGGAACATTCATAGCGTAAAAATTCCCTATTTAGACACATTGGAATGGTCTTTTTGGTCCACACAAGTTGTAGAGCGAAAAGTTGCACCACTTTGCAACTTTCCAGCGCTTCACATTTGACACTTTTTCCATCAGCGAAAAGCTGGACACCACGGAAAACCCTGCGAGATAATGAAAAGCGAGAGGTTATTGTAGAGGCCAATGCAATCCATGGGATCATCACGAGAAATTTCTAAGCATCCGCGATTGTCCAGAAGTAACCTCATGTTGGTTCGACCATTTGCCCTTCGGACCCTTAAGGGATCGGTCTGGTTGAACATAGCTCGGAGTGATTCCGCATGTTTGGGTGTGAAAGAGAACCATACCTAATGTAAACATACCTATTTAGACACGTTGGAATAGTCCATTTGGTCACATGAGTTCACGAGAACAAAGTTTTTCCGCAACTTTCCTACTACTTCCATTTGACACTTTTTCCATCAACTAAAAAGCCCGGACACCACCGGGGAAAACCACTCTAAGATAACAAAAATGAGATTTTATTGTATAGGGGCCCAACACAATCCCATAGGATTAGAAAATAAGTTTTAAAGCGTCACGATCCAGAGTAACCTCATCTTTGAAGTTTGCAGCCATTTTTCCCTTTAGACCGCAAGAGTTGATCACGGATGACGTGCTTCGAGGCGATTCTGGCGTGAAAGGGACCATGCCTAGCGTAAACATGCCTATTCAGATGTGTTGGAACAATTTGTTTGGTCACACAAGTTGCAGAACGAAAGTTGCACCACCTTGCAACTTTCCACTGCTTGCATTTGACACTTTTTCCATCAACTGAAAACTAGACACCACGGGAAAACCACTTCGAGATAAAAAAAACCAAGAGAGGTTATTTTAGAGGGGCCCAACGTGATCCCATAGAATTAGACGATAAGTTTCTAAGAATCACGGTGTCCGAGTAACCTCATGTTGAAGTTATCAGCCATTTTTCCCTTTGGACCCTTAAGGGATCGATCCAGTTGAACAAAGGGTCTATACTCCAAACTTATACAAACCTTAAAAAATATTGGGGTAGAAATTCTAAGGTTTCAAAACTTCAAAATCCACAATTAGATCTCAGTTATACCGCTGTACAATGGGTAAACCACAAAACCCTCTATTGTAGCCTAAACCCTAGGGGTTTATTGAAAATGATACTTCCAAAGCTAACCAAAACCTAAAAATTACTCAAAAAAGTTTGTGATACCTTGCACAAGCTCAAACAATCATAAAATAATGCTGCCCTACACAAAAACACAATCTGACTCTTCAAAACCACCATTTTTCTTAAAGAAAACTCACTTTTACACACATGAGTTTCACACCCATCTCACTTTCAGACCTCCCCAACACTAACACATCATTCCCACACCTTAATAATGTTAGTGAAGACCCATTCCTCAAGTTATAGAGGCTACAAAAAGAGGAATGGGTCAAAAAGCCATTTTTATTGACTCAAAACCTTCAAATGTACAAGTTCAGGCCGGTTTTAGTAAATTGATGATAAAATGCACAAAACATTATGTAAAACCTTCTAAATGGATTCAAAAGAAAGGTAACTCCATATACTATTAAAATATCATCAAATATGGATCAAATAATTGAAATATAGGCCGTACAATCTGCTGCTACAACTAAAAATACAGAAAATTCTAAGCTTTTATTGTTTTTGCTTCTTCAAATCACAAAATCCAACCTTCAATTTGAGTTCTCCATGTTTTTAAACTATTTCCCACCAATTAAAAACCGATTCACCTTCCTAACTGACCTTTGAACTAGTTTGGCTCTTCACATTCCCTCCATAATGCAAATTTTGCAATTTTACAACGTTTGAGTTTGCAAATTTCCACATTTTGCAATTTTTAAACATTTTGCACTTTTTGAAAAACCCAACCTCCTAAACACCTAATACAACTCAAATATGACTAAATAAATTCCTTGATATGGTTATGCAAATGAAAATGAAGCAAATTAATCATCTCCTTCTCTGCTGGTTGGAAGAATGCATGCTTAATGTTTTGATACATGATATCAACTCTCTCATCTACTCTCATGGTTGAATACTGAAATCTAGTATGGTGGGCCTCCAGAGTTCCAGTCATCTTTCTTCCTCTTCCACCAAATGTTGGCCCGATCCACACGTCTGCCAGCCTAATTGCCTCTGTTTTTGAAAGCTGAAATTTCTCCTGAGTCACCAGTGTTGCTCTGTCTGCCTTTTTAGATTCTTTCGTTGCTACATATCGTCTCTGGGATTTAATCATTTGTACCACATGTGGTTGATGTGCTTTGAATCCTTGCATAGATAAAGGAAATTTCCTCAACATAAATATTGCTAGGGAATTTCAATGTTGCCATTGTAGTTGGTATTAAAGCCGGTACCTGCAACATTGAAAATTATCCTTATATAAGAATTCCCTCCATCTCGTTGGCTTGTAACACTCTTGATGGTGGCTACATGAAATCTGATTATGATTCCTCTTCTACATTAGAGGGAACTCATATATCCTTGTTTTGACTCTTTTGAATTATTAGAATCAAAATCACTAGCTTCCATATTCAAAAATTCCCAACCACCATCTTCAATAAATTGGCCACCAGTTCAAGTTCATTATGCTTTCATAATACTTTATATCCATGGAGTTCAGCCATTCCTTCATGCCATCAAGTGAAGATTG
>VDFB02194284.1:0-27567 GCA_007258455.2 Sequoia sempervirens | reverse complement strand
TCACTAGAAGACTCCATTCCTTGGACCCATTTTTTCATACAGGTTACTACGTTGCCAATTTCACCAAATTGGTAAGCTAGTGGGCCCACTAGCTTGCCAATTCGATGAAATTGGAAACCTAACTTGGATTGTTTGAAAAAATTGTTCCAAGAAACGTGGTCTCTCAGTAATGTAACATCACCAAGAGAACCCATTTCTTGGACCCAATTAAACAGCCACCACGCTGTTAATTATCAATTGAGAACCTTAACTTGGCCTATTTAAAAATGGGTCCAAAATATGGTCTTTAGTGATTATTATCATCAAGACCTCATTTCATATCTGCTTTTTCAAACAGCCACTACATTCCCACTTCACTAAATTGACAAGCTAGTGTATTTGCCAATTCAATGAAATTGAAACATAGTGGCCTATTTGAAAAATAGGTCCAAGAAATGGCCCTTGGTGATGTAAATCACTAGGAGCCCCCATTTCTTGGACTTATTTTTTGAAACAGGCCAAATTAGGTTGCCAATTTCACCGAATTGACAAGCTAGTGGGCCCACTAGCTTTCCAATTTGGTGAAATTGGGAACATAGTGACCTTTTTGAAAAAATGGGTCCAAGAAATGGGGTATTTTGATGATGTAAATCACCAGAAGAACCCATTTAATCATTGGAAAACCCCATTTCTTGGATCCATTTTTCAAATAAGTCACTACGTTGCCAACTTCACCAAATTGGCAAGCTAGTGGGCCCACTAGCTTTCCAAATCAGTGAAATTGTCAACCTAACTTGACCTATTTGAAAAATTGGGTCCAAGAAATAGGGTCTCTCGGTGATTTACATCACCTAGAGACCCCATTTCTTGGACCCATTTTTTCAAATAGGCCATTGTGTTGTTAATTTCATTGAATTGGCAAGCTAGTAGACCCACTAGCCCACTATCTTGTCAATTCAATGAAATTGAATACCTAACTTGGCCTATTTGAAAAAATGGGTCCAATAAATGGGGACTCACTCTGATTTTATATCATTGAAGATTCCCATTTCTGAATTCATTTCAAATACACTACGCTAAGCACTCTACCAAATTGGCGCTAGTGGACTATCATGAAATTGACAACATAGTATGTTTTGAAAAATAGGTTCAAGAAATTGGGTCTCCATATAATTACCTGGAGGTTCATTTAAACCCATTTTTCTAAACAAGCCAAGTTAGGTTGCCAATTTCACCAAATTGGCAAGCTAGTGGACCCACTAGCTTCCCAATTTAGTGAAATTGGGAACATAGTGGCCTGTTTGAAAAAATGGGTCCAAGAAATTGGGTCTCCTAGTGATGTTTGAAAAAATGGGTCCAAGAAATGGGGTCTCCCATTGCTGGGAGACCCCATTTCTTGGACCCATTTTTTCAAATAGGCCAAGTTAGGTTGCCAGTTTCACTGAATTGGCAAGCTAGTGGGTCCACTAGCTTGCTAATTCTGTGAAATTGGGAACATAGTGGCCTATTTGAAAAATGGATCCAAGAAATGGGTCTCTTGATGTAATTACTGAGAGACCCCATTTATTGGACTCATTTTTTCAAAAAAGCCAAGTTAGGTTGACAATTTTACCGAATTGGCAAGTTAGTGTGCCCACTAGCTTGCTAATTCGGTGAAATTGGCAACATAGTGACCTATTTGAAAAAATGGGTCCAAGAAATGGGGTCTTCCAGTGATGAAATGGGGTCTCAGTGATTTCCATCGCTAGAGGGCCCCATTTCTTGGACCCATTTTTTCAAATAGGTCCCTACGTTGCCAATTTCATTGAATTAGCAAGCTAGTGGGCCCACTAGCTTACCAATTCGGTGTAATTGGAAACCTAACTTGGCCTGTTTGAAAAAATGGGTCCAAGAAATGGGCCATTTCTTGAACCCATTTTTCAAACAGGCCACTACATTGGTAACTTGTCCAGCTTGCTCATTGTATGAAAAAATGCCTCAAAGAAATGGGGTCTCACGATGATGTACATCACCGTGAGACATTATATATTTGAGACATTTTTTGATACAATGAGCACTAAGCTCACTACCTTGTCAATGTGTCGATGTGGTAGCATTGACAAGGTAGTGCTGATTGTATGAAAAAATGCCTCAAATAAATGGGCCCACCTCTCTCCCTCCCTTCCCTCCCTCCCTCCTTCCCTCCTCCAATATTCCCTCATCTCCTCCCTTGCCCCTTCCTTCCTCCCACCCACCTTCCCTCTCTACTTATTTTTTATAACCTATCCATCTCTACCTCTCTCTCTCTCCCTCCCTCCTCTCTCTCTCTCAATCTCTCCACCTTCCTTCACTCTCTACTCTCTCTATTACCTCTCTCTATCTCCTTCCCTCTCTACTTCTCCGCCCTCTCTCTCTCTCCCTTTTACCCTCTCTCTCAATATCCCAAACCCTATACCAAATATCATAAATCATAATCTCTATACCCAATACCCTCAACCTTATAAGCTAAACCCTAAAAATTATCCCTCAATCATAGACTTAGACCCTAAACCCTACATTCAATCTTGTACCCTAAACCCAATACCCTCAAACCTATACACTTAACCTTGTACCCTCAACCTTAAACACTATGTTGGTTATTTTTTTTAGAACCAAACTGATCTCTAGAAATACCTATGGACTTTTCCATTTCCAATAATCAGTACTCCAAAGGGATTAGCCAAAAAATGAGTGGAAGATGCAAGAATTCTACTCCTACACTTTGGGCTTTGTGAAACCCATGAGGGTGATCCCACAATGTATACTTAGGAATTCACACAATTATAATTAAATACATCAAGTGAATAAAAAATAATTCTCATACAATTACTAAACAACATAGTACATCAAATAAGTTGGAAACTGATTTATCAATGTCCTATACTTGGAGCATGAGAAGGAAAAACATCAACACAAAACAACTACAGTGGTATCCATTCAAAAATTTGTAAATTAAAAGTGAATAGCTGATGAATCAATACAAAAATTGAACCATGAGTACTTTACACAAACCAATTCCTTTATCCCATGTAATGGAGTCAATATCAACCTATATAACTAGACAACAACTCAATAATAGCAACATACAGTCACAAGAAATACTGCATTACAACATTCCCCTATTACATTCATGATCGCTACTACTTACAAATATCCTAGCACCTGATTCTTACAAGTTAGTGATCCCATCCAAGAATTTACATTAATTGATTGAATGAATAATAAGGAATGAAATCAAACATCCATTGAGAAACAATAGAGACAGACAAAAGGAATCATGGATTATGTTCATTGGGTGATCCCACAAAGCTAGTTTACAATTTCTAGGAGATTCTGAGTTTTGTTGAAATCACATATTTTTAGAAAATATAATGATTTAAGCCTTAAAAAGTTCCATTTAAAGCATTCCAATTGACGAGGGTTTGATCAAACTACCTTAGATCAAAACCCCTTAGATAGAACCCCACTAGTCTTAAACCATACATATAACGGAGTCTCCTTTACACCTATCAAAATGCTGATAAAAAACAACTTTTGATTTAACTTTTGGGGGATCAAATGAATTCGTTTAAAATTTATTTTTTGTAAATATGTAGTCTTTATTATAAGCTTCCCAAAAAGTATAATTTTAAATAAATTTAATTTAATTATTATATTTATTTTTTATTTCTTGTGAATGTAGGTTTTTCACCTAAAAAATCAGGCTCGTTCTCCATATGCTGAAAAATAAACAGCTATTTAAAAAAACTTGAAAAATATGAGTGCACCAGATATTGAAGTCCTTTGATCCAACAAAAAACACCCCTTCGCATACAAAAAGTTATTAATACATAACGGGTCCACTCCATGTTTGAATTGTAATTGGTTTGACTTCAAAACTTGATTAAGGAAAAGATATTCAATAAAACACTATCTAACCAAGTGGAAGCACTCAATTTCAGAGTTAAAAATCTAAATTTGAAAGAATTAGAATTTTATCCTTCATGGAAAAAAAATTATGTGTTATATGGTGAGCATCACTCCTTTAAAATGTTGTTTTCTTAAAAAAACTAGTTTTTGAGGGAGATGGGAACAGAGGTGCAATATGATTCCAAATTTTTTGAAAAAAATATATTTAAAATATGCAGAAAAAATGTCATGAAACTCTAGTTTGCATCATCTACAAATTCCTCATGGTTTAGCTGCTATAGGTGCCTGAAAGTAAAGATTTAGTTAGAAAAAATTATTTCAGTGTCCAATTTGGCCAAAAATTGTAAACCACTATTGTGGGATCACCCCATTCATAGCTCATAAAATGAGTATAAGGAGAGACAATAGCCATGAAATTGGTATTACTTTGTATTGCAATTGCTATATTGTTATCAAAATTACATACATAACATTGAACTCTAAACTTAAGAAAAAAAATCTAAAACATGCTTAGTATTTCCCTTACAATTCATAGTGTTAATTGCAAAACAATGAACCCCTACTTTCTAGCCCTGAATTCCTTCTTATAGAAATGAAGGAGCAAAAAAGCCTCAGGCCAGAAAGTACACATGTCAAAACCCTATTGGACTGCCATAACAAAGATTCTCCCATTCAGTTACAATGCATTCCAAAGAGGTGGGAGACATGTGGGAAAATGAAAGTAGTCTCTATTCATTGTTGGAGATAAGATCCAATCTTCAAAATGGGTACAACCAAATAGTTACCTCAAAAAAATTTCCCACACACAGAAAGTGAAAGAAGGAAAGTATGAAAGGAACAAAAAAGAAAAGTCAAGAGATATGTCCACATCTACAACCTTATCATTAATTCATTTAGAGGAGAAGAACTATATTTTCCATATTTTATCAAAAGCCTAATCTGTACTAAATCCAGGCTATGTAGTGGGTATGTGCAGGATCATCATGGAAAAAATAGGCCCTTAACTAGCAAAAAATTCAAAAAAAATAGAGTTAGGCAACTTGACATAAAAATTTGAATAGTATATCTATATTATTTCAAAAATATGTAAGAATAAAATTTGTCGTAAATTGAATGTAGTTTCTAAACTACTAGGTTCTAAAAAAAATCTATATTTTGGTGAAAATTGTTCTAAATGTAGTAGTAATTAAATTTCAAGGAAAAAATAAGAAGTAGGTGTCTGTCTGACCACCCTAACCACAATAAAATGATAATATTTTTTTATAATATTTTATATATAAGTAGAGGACCTATGTCCCAATGTGATGCATATTTTTGTACCTTTTTCTAAGTAAATAATTAATTATGAATTTTTTATTACAACTTTTAAAATATAAAAACTTGTATTTGAACACCTTTTAGCTTGGTCAAAACTTCGAAATCTAATTTTTCTCTTTTCTTAATCCTATAGTATGCAAGGATGAGAATGTGATACTGATTCAAAAATGTGATACCATTTGAAAGCGATAGATGTTTTTCAATCAGCCTATCAATCAGGGCTTTAGTTGTAATTCAAATAGAAAATGAATAATAATTACTTATTAAATTCAAAGTAAAGCATAATTTATATTGGTGGAAAGCTAAGAATCTCCTTTGAAAACCCTTTTCGTTTCATCAATTTTGGTTAAAAAAAAGTCGTCAACCACATATCCATCATATTGCCACTTTTTGGCCCATCATGATCCTACACATACCCTAGTGCATTCCCATCTATCCATTCTTTATCATGGTTGTAGATTTAAAAATTACAAATCACTAACTCGCCACCTTTTATGTCAAACCCCCACTCCTTCCAAATACCCGCCTTTCAATGCTAGGAATTTATCTTTAGTGGTCCAATCAAAATTCATGACCTCATCAACATTCTATCTATAAGGTGCATACTTGGTGACAATATGGTTAGCTTCCTTAAATAAAATTCTATTAGGATAGTCTCAACATGAATTAGCATATCCATATTTATCTTCAATGTCTCCATATCAAATTTCTGACAAATTGACATAGCCTGATCTGAAATAACTTTATTTGTTTCATTTCTTCACTCCTGTAGAGTTTTGATGCTTTCATCATCCCTTAAAATGGATGAAAGAAGTCCATGATGTGACTCATTAAAGGATTTTACCAACTCCTTTATTTTTTTTTCCAATGGTTCAAGATTTCCCCTATATCCTTCAATTTTACTTACAAGAAGCATGGTAGGTTTAAAATTTTCAGGTGGATTAGGATCCTACTTAACTCCAATTCCCATCAATATCAAATCCTGCTTCCTAGGGATCCAAATTTCCATGAGTGGAATGGCTCTTTCTTTGTCAATGTCAAAACTCCTGATAACATCCACCATTGATGAATAATGTAGTCAATACTATTCAACTTGTTATTCACTCTTCTTTTCAAATGTTCAAGGACTATTGTGTCAATATTCATATTTCTATTGAAAGTCTCCTCATCATGATTATCACATTTCTCTTTTTATTCACTTAGTTGTCTAAGCAACTCTTCCCTATCGATATCCCCTTTAGCCTATGGCCCTCCTAATGTATCGGGTTCTACTATTCAAATGGGCACACTTACCATGTTATATGGTACAATTTCCCATGAAGAACTTACTTCAGCAGCAAACTCTAGGGGTATAACTTCTTATGAAGTAGTGGGGGAATCAACATCATTTTGCTTAGGTTTTCGAGGTTGCAATCTTTGTAACATATCCTCCAATAGTGCTACCTTTGTCTGCAACTGCATATTATACCGGTCAAGGTCTCCATATTTAGCTAATAAGTTATTGCATTCTGTCATGAACTTATCCTTTTCTACAGTCATAGATTCTATACTGGCCCTTGTGAATTGTGAAACATGAATTGACAAATTTGCAGCTTCTAAGGCCGATGTTTCTATCACTCTTTTTATTATTAGGCCTCCCCTGTAGTTAGGTGGAGACTCAACAATATCGATCTTTCTTGTGCTCGGGGCTAAAGACCATATAGCCAAGGCTTCCCATTCCTCACTAAAAGCGTACCCCTATAATGCAAGTGTAGCTTCTTCTTCTGTATCATAGAGAGGCCTGTCAGATTTTTTTATTGTGTCAAAAGCTATGGCAGAAACAAGATCCCATTCTGGTAGCAACAAAATGCCACTGGTCCTTACCAATTCTCAAACCTCCTTTGCAGTCATTTTTTGGAATCTACTTCTCATTTCATTTAACACTTTTTTCTAGATGATAGCATCTGGCAATTCTGGGTGAAGGCTTTTTTCTATTGCCAGGATTTTTACATATTCATCTCTTTTAGCCCTTTATGCAAACTCCATAAAAGCTTGAGAATTTATAAATGAGTCATCATCTAAGAACCTTGCACATGCTTCAACCCACATATCATCTTTCCCATTGAGTCCAATGAGATCAAATTTACTCAATCTTATTTCCAATTGATGCATTACCCTTACTACAGGTGTAGTGGGAACTCCTTCTTGCATTTCCTACTCTAACACCCAAACACCATCATCTGATTCCTCATCATCATAGTCTACTAGACCAGTGGCTTCAACCTTTTGTCTTTTCAATGGTAGCTCCCTTGGTGGTAATTCACTAGGTGGTGGGGAATCAATGTTCACAATTTCAAGCTCTATCGGCCTTGGTGGAGATGGTGGTGGTACTTGTGGCACACGAGAAGGTGGCTTGTACTCCTCTTGTTGAGAGGGAGCAGGGGATTTATCAAATTTCTTTGCCTTACTCTTTCTCCTTACAAAGAATTTTATTCTTGGTTCCTCAGGGGCTTGTGATGTAGATTCTTCTCCTATAGCAGGGATTTATCCTCCACTCAATCCTTCTATAATTGGAGCTTTCCCTTTATCTTTACTTATTACCCATTTAGTTTCAAGGTGGCCCACTATTGAATCAAAATTCCTTGCTACATGCTCCACCTTTTGTATTATATCTTCGGCCTTTGGGAGAATTTTGAAATCAGGTTCTTGCTTTATTTTTCTTTGCATTTTATTGAACACAATCCATCTTTCTAGTCTCTTTTCCTACTCCAAAGTGTCCGACACATTTCTTATTAAATCTTCTGGATATTGGAAAATGTGGAAAAAATTGTAGCTCTTGTTTCTTTCTTTCAGCTAGGCTATAAAACCTTCAGGTTCATATCCATCCCTCTCATCTAACCTCCTCATGTAGTATGTTCTGAGTATATCAAGGATGTTATTCCAACCTCCCTTGGTCATTGCAAAATTAGAGAAATAAGTGTACAAAGGAAAGAATTTATTTTACCTTGATTCAATAAGTGTTCATTTTCTACATTTCCTAATTGCCACATAACCTCAAGGAAACCAATTCTTTCTAGAAAAAACTTTGGAAACAAGTGAGGTGCTACCATGGAACCATACACTCTTAAGATAGTGTAATCAGGGTATGTAATAACATCTCCCTGATCAACTTATAGTTCAGGCTTTCTCTCCTTGGGTCTTAAGAAATAATGTAGAGTTATGGGAATTTTGGTTAAATTCACAATCAAGACTCTCTTCAGTTTTGAAGCAATTTTTTTTTGGAATGTCACATAGTCATATGTCCTATCATCTTTGTCCAAGATTGTTGTCCAACATTGCATAGGAATATCCAAGTCACCCGCCTTTCTTTCCAAGACAATATTGTGTCCAAAGTAAATTGCACATTTGTATAGAAACATGTGCATCAACAATGAATACCAACTGAATCTCACTCCTAATTCACCCTTCTTCAACCTTGTAAGTCCTTCATGCATTCTTTTTGAAATAAACCCTGCATAATCATATACTTCACAATATTGGGGGTGTTGGATATGGGAAGCCATATACATCCATTCCATTGGAATTATAGAGACAAGATCATAACCAATTATCTGGAAAATGGAATAGAAGGTCCTTTTGAAGTCGAAAACAAAATAGTTAACAGGGAAAGACTCTTTATCATGTGGTCCTATTACAATCTTCTGACCTACAATTTCTGCTAGAAATCTTGACAAGACGTGGACTCTGAATGAAATCTTGGTTTTATCGTACTCTTGCCTAAGAGTGTCTTCATTTATCTTATGCATTTCATCACTCCATCTAGTGTGTTGGGGGTTTTTAATGGAGCAACCAGGTTGGTCTCCTATTCTACCTATGGAGTAGCCAACTCCAATCAAGGGCAGCTCAGAGGACCTGGACCAACTGACAAGATTTAGTCAAAGACTGAGATCTTCTGCTCTTTAGGCTCTATAGAACAGGGCGGGTTTACCACACAATGCCTAAAGAAGACCATACATTGCTTTTTATAGCAGATGACTCATGCCAAGTATTGAGAACCTCAAATATGGCTTTGATTCTCAGTAACACAATACTTGCAGCAACCAGGAGGTAGGGCAAGACATCAAACAAGATTGATTAAATAAAATGAATGTTCTTAAGCAAGATAACTGAAACCCTAAAGACAAATAGCATATATCAAATCAGTGCCACATCCATTGGGCTAGGAGTCAAGACAATCTGCAAATAGAAGGAATGATTACTTGGACAAATAAAGCCTATGTGAAACTAACCTTATTAATCCCACAGCTAGTGATCAAATCTTAAAGACTACTTATCAAATCCTTCAATCATGCATATAAATTTTTGAGATGATGAAAGCAATTTAACATGTTCCTTGAACAAGGGCTATTATCAAAACAGACAATGCAAGAAAGTATTACAAAGGCTAATGGAATAATCCTTGATTAGTTTCATTAACAATTAAAATGTATAATCCAAAGGAGAGACTCAAAGACCTAAACAAATACATTTGGGTTCTAGTATGCATCCAAGAACCTTACAATTTATAGACTATAAACCGAGACCTCAAAATTTGGTAAAAACCTGACTCTATGACTTAGTGCTCTTTTTGTTCTTCTTTTAGTATCTGGCTGAAGACCTTTACAAATGATTCAAAAATTCCTTTTAAACAGTTTAGGGATCGCCATCCAGCTCAGAGCCACATCAACATGCCACGTCAGACCCCAACTGCATCGTGACCAATCAAAACCCTTGCTATGACCTTCAACAACTTCTCTGGTCACATAAATGCCTCTGGTCGGATATTTGTTAGGGGAGACATTCTCACACAAACAAAGATCAATTAACCTGCACCAAATCTGCCACCAAATCCGTGCGCCCACACTCGAGCCATGTCATCCTTGTCCCAGAGTCACGTTGCCATGAATGTTGGTTCAGTGGAACTAGCGATCCTCTCATCTACCACCATGAATGCTCTAAGTCTTCTATTTTTCGTGCGCAAACATATTTGAAACCCTGACTGCGCGCATGTTTGAATCTCCGCTGTCGATCACTAACATCAGATGGCTATCATTTAAATATCATCAACCATTGAGGCAGGCAACCATCATTGGCAAGACAAAGCAATGTCAGGAAGACCATAGGCCAAGAATCTTATGTTACATTGAGCGCTCATCATAGTCGGCAAGAGGCAATCGGGTCGGCAAAACATCCCAGCGAAGTCCGCAAAGGATACCGAGTGCACCATAGAGTTGGGGAGAGATGGCCGGGTCGGCCAGACATCATGGTGAAGATCTATGTGTTTGATCAAGCAGTCAAGTCGGCGAGACCGAGCGCACATCGGTGTGAGATTTCAACTTAGAATAATGCCCCATTGGTGAGAGAAAGCTCACTCGATAGGAGGTCATGGTGACACCTTAATAGACACACTATCGACAAGAGAAGATGGACTCGGGAAGACATCATACAGAGTCAAAATGCTTCATTAAAATGTATTTCCTTTATGTACTATCCATTTTCCAAGACAAGGGCATATCCCTCACCGAAGCAATCCTTTCACTTTGTTCACAATCGCTATAGTCACCTACCATCGGCGAGACACTATAGAGATTTCACCAAGCTTCATCAAAGACATCATTTCAAGTCGCTGTGACTTATAACATCTCCTACTGATGAATTCACTTGCCAAATGTATGTCACTATAGCACGCAATCCTCAGTGAGAGGTTATGTAGACATTATATTGTTATACTGAGAAGACCTTTATACACCTATTTGCCGAGAGAATTTAGGAATTTCACTGAAAGCCACATATTGAACCGCTATCAGCAAGACCCACTGAGTTCACTGAGACATTATAGCAAAGCAACATTAGCCATATCGAAGAACCCTGAAGCACCGGTCAGTATAACAAGCTGACATTGCCAAGACCCTTCAACGAAAGGTATAACCCACGCCGAAAGAAAATCACAAGATACTATCGGCAAGACTCAACAGATTCGCTATGACATATATCGATGCCTCAAGCCTTTTTCGATAAAACCCCTACTCAATTGCCAAACAAAAACCAGGGTCTCACCGACAACCACCTGTAAATAAATTTCAGTCACTGTGACAAATGATAAGTCTTACCAATAGGCAACTCAGACTTATGCAAGCAAAAATGCACAGCAGGGGGCAGCCAAAAGGATCTTGGGGAGACCAAGGGGAGTCAGGAAGACCTCACCCTGAGCGGACACCAACACACCAATGGGAAAAGCCCATCGGTGAGACACAAAGAAGTTGGGGAAACATCTCCCCGACCTCAACCAACATGGGCTGACAAAGATTTCAGGGAGATAAGCTGGGGTCGCCAAGAGGTAATCTCGAGAGCCAAAGGTCTCAGTGAAAATAGTGTGGGGCCGATGAAAATGGTAGCAAGGGGCTGGTTGCCAATGAGAAATAGGGCATAAAGGATAACTTAAGTTGCATGTGTACTGGCTAGGCAAGTCAATAAATCAAAAAGCCAACAGAATGGGAACCAAACAAGGTGGAGTTAGAACCAGGAAAGAGACGGAGTCAGAGCCGGAGCGGGGAAGATAAAAAAACCAAAATGACCACCCACCCAATCTTCCTCCTAAAAGACAAAGGAAGGAGACGAGAACGGAACAAAACCCAAAATTGGAACCCTGAAAAGGTTCCAAAACCCATTCTCATTCTGATCCTCGCACCAACCAAAGGAAACAAAGAAAAAAAAAAGGGAAGAACGTGGAGAGGAAAATGACCAGCGACCGACGTAGGGCAGAAAGGAAAAGAAACTCCAATCAGCGGAATCAGAACCAGGACGGATGCGTGAACAGGAACTAGAACTTCAAAATTTGGAAAAGTTCTAGTTTTGTTCAAGCATCCATTCCACCTCCGATAAAATAAAAGAAAAGCCAAGGCAAGCAAAAGAGAAAGGGGAACTGAACTAAAAGCCCAAAAATGGGGAAAAGAAAAGCCAGGAAAAACCCTAACATAGGCCGCCCCACCGGAGAGATGAAAACTAGCACGCTGGGCTCAACCCTTATGGGAGCCCATTTAACCCACATGCTAAAATGAAAGATAAAACTCACAAGCCAAGGATTTGCAATGAAAAACAAGGGCACACAACTAGAACCTGAAAGACAACCAAAAAAGGCTCTAACATAGTGATCTTGAAAACAAGACCCAATTCCTCAGTGATTTTGACCATTTCTTTCCCATCATATGTTCTAATAGTCCTTGTGACTAGGTCATAATTAGCAGCTATTTCCTTAAGCAGGTGAACATCCATATAGACATTTGGAACAATCAGCTTTCCTAGGTCATAGTTCCAAGGGTTTCCTACTGGGATACCCATATTTCTATTGCTTAACCAACTATAAATCAGTTCCCATCCAGTATAAGATAATTTGGCATACCTGATAGAACAACTCCTATCAAATAGACCCTCTGCTACTTGCGGACCTCTGGGAATCAATTGGCCTTTAGATTTGTCACTGGTTGAGGGTTGTAACTGATCCATGAGGTTTTTATTTAAAGGTCTTTTGGGAGGAGAAGCTTCCCGTTTAGACAAAGACACTTTTATTTTAGGAGCCATAACACAAGAGGTATTATAAGACAGGGCTTTTGGTTTACCTGAACAAGGCCTATGAATTTTTGTGAGGGTTTGACATGAATTATGCAAATGCAGAATTAACAAATTCTTCTCAATGAATGCCAAACCTTAAAAATGCCAAACCAAGAAAACCCTAATAGACCACAACTTATCAATAATGTTGGAAAGAGGGTAACAATTCACTTATTGGTTTTCTTTACAGGTTGACAACCGTGGTTTCGATGTCAAAAAATGTTGAGAGACCACAACATGAGCTCCTTGAGTGTGTCAAGTATATTTTTCAATGCTGAATTATTCCTTTAAGAAAAATGTTAATAATTATGCAACTCCTTACTTTGGTAGCTCAATGTCCTTTCAGTTATTAAGGCTCTCTTGCGTGAACCAGAATGAGTCACTTTCCCTCAGTTGAGTTTTGAATGCTAGTCGTTGATCTTTTTGGAGAGTTAATTGATCAATGACCCATATTTGACCATCTTATTATGAAAGATTTGACTGTACACAACCGCAATACTTACCAAATGACAGGAGGAAACATGGAACCACTTGTTAGTAGTACACAGGCTCCACCATCTCTTTGTTACTATAGCTCTAATCCACGTGTCCTTTTCCCCTCTCTCCCATGAGTCATAGCTCGTGTGCAACGTTCATCAATGAGGAGATGGGGAAAGGCTGATATTAGATCTCTCAGCTTTTTCATACACACTTCTTAGTTACTGATAGCTTTATCCTTCATACATCATCCATGACTCAAATTAAAAGATCTTTAAGCATGTGCAATATATCTATATTAGTACCACACTTTATTTTCCATGCCCTGTGTTGAGATATTTAATTAAATATTTTTGCAAACACCAATGTTTCCACATTCTCTAGATCACTCCACACAGTAGATTCCTTCTTCCCCATTGGGAATCTAGCAGGAAAGGTGAGACCCACAAGGGATAGTGGGGAGCAGTCAAGATTAATCCACATCACTGCTATCGACCGTTGATTCATTTGAAGACTCAACAATGCTAACCATTTGAAACCACTGGGCCCATTGTCATAGAAAACACATGGCAACCGCTCGCTAACCCATGTGATTATTTGAATAAGCAAGAAAAACAAACTGGCATGCCGGGAACGGTCCAGATGCAACCACCTCATTAATCTCCCACCTTTCATCTTCTTCAACAATCAGTTGCACACATTATCAATGATGTCAGGCCCACCAATCATTCAAGACACATGGCCTTCACCTGTGAGCCCGTATGAATAAAATAATGAGAAACAAAATAGAATGGGCATGTCGGGAATGATGACGATTATCTACATCAATGAAATGATAGTTAGGGGTCCTTATATCTGCACATGTCAAAAACTATTAATATTTAAAAGGGATTTGACTAGGTCAACAAGACCATACCCATGACATAAAAGACCTAAGGATTTACAGTGGGAAATATTCAGCCCGACTTAGGAAAAATTAAAATAATGGCACAACCTATGTCAACCGGTAAAACAAGACCAGAGGGTCAGTTACTTAACAAATTTTGATAGCATAAGTCATGACTTGAAGGACTGAGAACCGACACAAGGGGTCAACAGAGAAACAAAACCTGGGTGAGGATACCAATTGAAAGGGTTTTCCAAATAAGTCTTAAGTAAACTAAAACCCTTATACAGTGACAGGAAACAAAACCCAGAGTCCTTAGAGCTAAGTATGATTTTTGGGATGGAACATGAAAAAGTTTAGGAGTTCCATCAGTGGCTCTGACTGGGGACATATGTCTCTTCTAGGAATAGCAAGGTCCTAGAATCTATGGTTGAAGTAGACTAGTCAAAACACAAGGAACCAAAGAATCATGGAACTACCTGGACTAGGTAGTAAGACCAAACCAGACACAACCAAAGAAAACACACCTATATATAGAATGTACATGATCTACAGTGTACATGGAATTATAACATACTTAGGAAAAGTATGGTTTTAAGAACTATCCATGTACTGGTAGTTTAGAAAGTTCACCTATCAAGATTTGGAGGAAATATGAATCCTCACCATGAGTACTGGATACCAGATAAGGGCCAATCCATAATACTTCAAACTTCCCATGTTTTCCCTTGTATTGAGCCCTTGCATTCTAGGATAATACCATACTATTTACCTCAAACTTTCTGGGAGAATCTCTCTTATCATGTAGATACTTAGCTTGCAACTGCATGTTCATATTCTTAGCATGAGATTCTCTTCTGGTCTCATCCAATTGCACCAGATTATTAATTTTGTGTTGCATATCATCACATAACTCTTCATCATATTCTTGCACAAACTTATACATCTTCAGTAGGTTATTCTATGTCAGTGTAGCATCTAGACAATATACCAAGCCAAATGGTGAATAACCAGTAGCCTTTTTCATAGTCACTCTATCTTCCCAGAGTGCTAATTTCAACTTTGAGTCCCAAGCCTTTTTGTTTTTATCCAACGCCCTTTTGATGATTTTCATCAAGCTCTTGTTACTAGATTTAGCCTGACCATTTCCTTGAGGATGGTAAGGTGAAGAATAAGAAACTTGTATGCCATGTTTAACACAAAAGTCTTTGAATTCCTCAGATCTAAAACACATAGCATTATCTAAGATGATATTTTTCTGAGACTCCAAACCTAATGAGAATGTTATTTAAGAAGAAATCTATCACCACCTTGCTTGTTTCCTTCTTTGTGGGTATTGATTCTACCCATTTCATGAAATAATTAGTGGAAACAAGGATCCATGAGTGCCCTCCACTATAATTTTATGGTATCTCTCCGATGAAATCAATTCCCCATTGTTGGAAAGGGGCTTGAACAATCATGGGCCTAAGTGGTAGATTTCCTGAAAACCTTTGACAAGTATCACAAGTTTTAACAAACTTGTGAGCATCCTTAAAAATAGTAGGCCACTAGAATCCTGCTCTCAAAATCTTGTGGGCAGTGGTCTTTTCCATGTAATGACCACCACACACCCCATTATGCATTTCCTAAAAGATTTCTAGTGCTTGCTTTCCATCTACACATTTGAGCAGTACACCATCCAAGTTTCTTCACCATAGCTCATTCTAAATAATCACATACTTGATAGCATGCAATTTCAATGTCCTCTTGTCATTGTCAGCCATATCTATAGGACATTGTAGAGTTTGTAAGTACTGGACAATTCTTCTATACCATCTACATGTTTGCATGTCACAGATAGGTGCAACATCAATCACTTATGTCTGATTGACCTGATTAACCTCCAAATTAGCTTCTACCATTAACTTAGCCATGCCCTGACCTCTTACTAATTTGGTGATCTGAACATCAATGTTAAATTCTTGGATCCTATTGATCCATCTACACCTTTTTCTTGTAGTCTCTTGCTGAGTGAATATCTTTCACAACAACACTTGGTACAAAAGCTATGATAGTAGCTCCCTGTAGGTAAGTACTAAAGTTCTTTACAACCTTAACCAGAGCATACGCTTTCTTCTTAGTCATGTCATATTTCAGCTTGAAAACCTGTAAAGACTTGCTAAAAAATGCAATGGACTATTCATAGCCCTCCTAATTTTTCTATAGTAATACAACAACAATTATATGAAAAGAAGCAAAATAAAAAATGTGCATTAGCTTGGAGAAAATAGGATATTTCAATACTGGAGCCTCCTTAATAGCTTGTTTAAGTTTTTTGAATGCCTGGCTAGGCTCTTCACTCCAAAGCACCTTTTCTCCCTTCTTCAACATCTTGGAAATAGGTCTTGTGATTTCTGCAAAGTTAGTCACAAACCTTCTTAAAAAAATTATTTTTCCAAAAAATGACTGAATGCCTTTGAAATTTTTTGGTAGAGGGATTTTATCTATGGCTTCTATTCTTTCAGGGTCTATTCTTACTTTGTCCCTACACACAATGCACCCTAGTAGCTTCCCTCAGTTACCCCAAAAACATATTTTTTCGGATTCAGAGATATCCCATACTATAGAGACCTGATGAATACCTTCTCTAAGTGCATACAATGATCTTCCTCTTTCTTAGAGTAAGTGGTCAGGTAATCTTGATATATATCCATAAAAAAATTAATAAAATTAGAAAAAGCTACATCCATAGCTCTCTGAAAAGTGGCACCTGCATTTGTTAAGCCCAAAGGAACTCTTACATAGACGTAGACATCCCATGGAGTAGTGAATGCAGTCTTGTACTGCTCAAACTCCTTCACTTTTACTTGGTTATAACCTGAAAAACCATCCATCATTGAAAATAACTCACAACTAGTCACCTCTTTTAACATAGCTTCCATGTTTGGCAATGGATAATTGTCCTTTAGTGAGGATACATTCATGTTTCTAAAATCAATGCACAACCTTATATCACCATTATTTTTCCTTACTGGCACTAAATTGGATACCCATGAAGAATGTCTAATGAGTTTTATAATAACAAGATCTCTTAACTTTACCCGAATCCTCTTGCATCTCGGGAGCTATAGTAGGATTGATGGGTCTCAGATTTTTCCTAAAAGGTTTAGCATTCTCTTTCAAAGAAATTTCATGCTGACAAAATTCCTCTCTATAAGCTTTCAGGTCATCATATGACCAAGAAAAGACATGTCTGTATTTTGTAAGAAAGGAAATTAACATTTCCTTCACCTTTGGCTTCATCTTCTTTCCTACATAAACTTTCTTAGGGGCATTTTCAGTCCACAAATTTAATTCCTCCAGGTCTTATGGGTGAGCAACAGTTGTCTTGGTCTTTCTTTTATCTTGACTGTCAAATAACCTTTCAAGAGCTACAAGGCCTTTGGGGATTTTATTTGTCTTTAACTAGATGACTTCTTTTCCAAATATCATATCCTTTCCATCAATATTTTCAACAAATCCACCAAATTCAATCTCCTAAACTTCATATTCATCAACACAATTCAAGAATTTGAGAATATCCTCATCATCATTGAAGATCTTCCAGTTGTCTACATTGTGAGGAATGGAAGGCGTTGTCTGTATCTCAACCTTAGAGATTCCTATGAAATTTATATCATCAGATCTCAATGCAATGTTAGCAAGTAAGTCAGCTACTCTATTATGTCCTATTTCCATCCAGTCAATTCCAAAAGCATCAAACTGTTCAATGGAATCCCGGACAACTTTTTTGTATTGCTTTAGTCTATTATTTATGTAGGCATATTTGAATCTTACTTGGGATATCACAAGCTCATAATCACCAATCACCATTAACTTTCTTATTACGTGCTTCTCAACTGGTCTCAACCCCAATAATAAAGCTTCATACTTTGCCACATTATTTGTATAGACAAAGGACAATGTGAAAGAGAATTTGTAAGTACTGCCACTAGGTGATACTAATAATATCCCTACACCAGACCCTTCTTTGGAACTTGCACCATCAAAGTACATTTTCCAAAGTCCATCCTTGTAAGAAAATATTACTTCATTTTCTATTGGTGTAGGGAACCTATCAATTTCTCTTGGTACTTCTTTCAATTTGAAATTACTGATGTCAGTTTCAACATAAAGAATTGTATCATCCTGAGGAACATGTTCCAACATATGTGGGACTCTTGGTTCTCTCATCACTTGAACATCCTTACCATCAATGGGAAATATGGCATAAGACATATCACATTGCATACTTCCTCCCAAGATGTACTCCATTTTCGAGATAGCAGCATTCCATAATTAGGTGTGATATCCACTACCACCACACTCATCTTAAACTCTTTGTCTAGGTGGGATGCTAATCTGTATGGAAGTTCATTTATCACACCAATAACATGGACTTCTCTTGAATCCATAGAATAGCACTTACCATTAGTGCTATCAACTTTCAGTCCTAATGCTTCCATAATTTTAGCTAGAATGATGTTATTTGAAACTCCAGAGTCAATAATACAATTTTTAATAAAATTCTCCCCAACAATTAAAGTGAGAAAAAAAGGATCTATCTTATCTAGACACGTAGTTACTGAATTTAATAAGAAGATATGAGGAATCTCAGTGATAACTCCCTCAACTTCCTTGTCCTTCTTATGTTTTTCACTCAGTTTGGGTGGAGAGGACACCACTAAATCATTACAAGCTATAGTAGCACCATTGATAAGGGCTACTTCCTTCTACTTATGTTCCTCTATTCTCATCATTTCAAGGAAAGGCACATATACTTTTACTTGGCTAAGTAATTGAAACATATTAGCATGAGTATACTTGGGTAATTCAATTAGGAGCATACATTGTTCATTGTTGCTCTCTTTCTGTTGATTTTTGGGTAGTTCAACCCTATGCTTAGCGTCTTTCCTTGAAACTTCAGGGTTTTGCTTCTCTGTCTTTATCTTCATAGTAGGAGATTTGAATTCTTGAGTAGCTTTTTCCTTCTCTACTCTCTTAGCCCAAATTTTGTCTCCCTTGACTTATTTAGCTTTAACTGCTTCCATTTTTCCACCAGGCTTGTGCTCTTTGTTCTTAACATTTTGTGCCTTGATGAAAAGACCAGTAGGACTATCTTGTTCACCACTGACTATCTTGTTCCTCAAATGATAGGAAATTCTTGCTTGGGCAGCCAAGACTGCCATGTATTTCACAATCTCCTCATCTAAGGGTCTTCTTAGTGACACACCATCTTCAATTGCTTCCAAATTGTAAACCTCAACATCACTATCAACATCCTCATCAGAGAGAACTTACTAATGATATGCATTAGCAATTTGCCTTTGATTATCTACATATACTTCATAAGAGTCCTCATCAGAAGAGCATTCATTGTCAACAACATCAAAATCACCCATAATCATAAGTACATCAACATCCTCCTCATTTTGTTGATCACAGTCTTCAGGCATATCTTCATCTACTTCAACCATCTATGTAACTGCACATTGATGAGGAGAATGTGGCATTTGGAAAACCAAGCACCAAGGGGTATCTTCAACAAAATTTCCTGAATTATTTTGCAGAGGATCCATAGGTACTTTATTCTGGGTGTTTCTTTGATTATTAAGAATAGGCTTCCCATTATACCAATTGATATTATATGGGTGATCTTGCAACCTAGGAGGTATTTCATTTGTTTGATAATTTTTTGGTTCAGCCTTTTCTTGCTTCACAATTTTGTCACTTATAGTCTTCATAAAATTATCAATCTTATCCTCAAAAGTGTTCCCCTTAGCTCTTGAGCTCTTGTCCTCTATCTTTGAATTTCTAATCAGTTTTGCATCATCTCTTCTGCCAACTTTACCAGTTTCTCTGCTAATATTCTCAATATGCCCCACCATCTTGAAGGCTTCCCTCAATGTCTGGGGATTCTTATCTAGCAATCGGTAACTCATTTTTGTATCAAAAGTATTACAATAATTTACCAAGAACACATGGTCATTCAATTATAAACAGGGTGGCAACCTCTTCCTAGCCTTCTGGAACCTTGTATTGAATTCAAAAATAGATTCATTAGAACCTTTAACAATATTATTAAACTGATTCAACATAAAACTTGAATCATTCTTGTCACCATATTCCTCTCTAAATATCCTTTTGAATTCCTCCCAAGAAACAATGCTCTCAGAAGGAAAAATTCTATACCACTCTCGAGCATCTTCAGTGAGAGACTACATAAAAAAATTCATCATGAAATCTTCTACCTCAACCTCAAAATCATCCATAACATTATCAAAATATTTGACATGGTCTTCACCACTCAAGACATTATTACTAGAAAATACGACTAGAGCCGGTCTAAAATCTTTAGGGAATGGGTTAGGGTAGCCAGGTATTCCGGTGGAAAAAAATTGCTGGTATCTATCTACTTGGAGTGGCCTCCTAGCATGTCGATACCTATGAACATCTCTTTGCTCATCATCCCTTTTTTTGTCAGACTGGCTGCTATCTTTACCCTTTCCAATTTCACCATCACCACCTCCTTTCTTGCTTCCTTCATCATCTTCAAAATAAGAATTATTATTCTTGTTTTTTCCTCCACCTCCACCACCTTGATCTCCACCACCACCTCCACTAGGAGTATGTTGATCATACTTCTTCTTATGTGACTCACTATTTGTATGTCCAGAGATTGAAGAATTTGGAGTGGGTGTGGTAATTTTAAGAAAAGCAATCTTCCTGGACATCTTTGCATTAAAAGCTTCTATTTCAGCTTTCTTGAAATCTTCTTGTAGCTTTTCATTCTGCAATTGTAATCTCAATATCTCAAGATCTGGAGGTGTAGTAGATAGAGTGGGATTCATTTTGGCTTTGTGTGTGGGGGTTTCAATGAATGAGGTATTGGTAGTAGTACTGGTATTGAAGGTATTTTTCTTGGGCTAGTTAATGGGTTTCTTCCCATGATCCACAAATGATGTCTTCTTACCAGTAATAGGAGGATCTGAGGCTTTAGTATTTGAGAAAAATGTGGTGTAGGTATTAGTAACAGAAGTTCCCATCAAGAATGTTACCTCAGGAATGTCATTGGTCATTTTAGAAGAAAATTTAAAAAGGTTTTCCTCAAAGGTCCTACGTCTAGCAACATCTTCTCTCATTTTCTCCAATTTTTGTTTTCTAGCATCTCTCTCAAGTTTCTTAGCTCTAATCCTATCTTCCCTTTCTTTTATGCCCTCATTCTATTCTCTTCTTATTCTTTAAGCCTTAGTTATTCCTCTTCTATAGCTTGCATGTCCTTATCTATGTCTTCCTCATTTTCTAGAACATCTTCAGTCTCACTCGGGGAAGGAGTATAGTAGGGTTGTTCAATAGGATTTTCCTCAAGAGAAAGGTGCACTTGTACATCAAGAGATTCACCTCTCGGCTTAAAATTATTTCCATTAAAGAAAGAGCCAACTCTAGGGGTTAAAGGCTCTAGAGACTTCTTATTCTTACCCCAAAACTCCCACCTATCCTCTTCTCTTGAAATATTAAGCTCATTATCAAATACTTGTTCAACATGAAAGATTCCTTGGTCTATGTTAGACCCTTCAACTTCATATGCCTTTTCATGGATACTGGCACTACTTACTTCAATATTAAATGTAGGAGATGCATCAACAGGAGAATCAACAGACTTACTCGATTCATAACTTTTCTTTACCTAGGTGGGTTGCTTCTCTTTGGTAGGTTCATATTCTACCTTCTACTCAGGATTCTTCTTTGCAAAACTTCTAGTCTTCTTCATGATGTCATATGTGTCAAAATATTTCTTCTTATGTTCCTTTTGATAACTTATCTTTACACTGGTATTAGAGAATTCAGAGTCGCCACCCAAAATGCTTGAAAATAGAAAGTGATTGCACTTTGACTTTATACTTGTAACTTCATAAATTATTCTAAACATAACCTGACATAAGGTGACAAAATGAAATAGGACTTGAAACATAAGACTGACTATGATGTGACTAATGCAATAAAATTTAAACCAATTATTCTTCACACTGTTAAGAATATCATAAAAAACACTTGACTCTGATTGTACTAGATCCAAACTAGAGACTTTGGACTTAGCTAGTCCCTAGCAGAGTTTCCGATCTATTGGTTATTTTTTAAGAACCAAACTAATCTTCAGAAATACCTAAGGACTTTTCCATTTCCAATAATCAGTACTCCAAAGGGATTGGCCAACAAATGAGTGGAATTTGCAAGAATTCTACTCCTACACTTTGGGCTCTATGAAACTTGGGAGGGTGATCCCACAATGTATACTCAAGAATTCACACAATTATAATTAAATACATTGTCAATAAAAAATAATTCTCATAAAATTACTAAACAACATAGTACATCAAATAAGTTGGCAGCTCATTTATCGATGTCCTATACTTGGAGCATGACAAGGTAGAAAATCAACACAAAACAACTATGGTGGTATTCATTCAAAAATTTGTAAATTAGAAGTGATTAGCTGATGAATCAACACAAAAATTGAACCATGAGTACTTTGTACAAACCAGTTCCTTTATCCAGAGTAGCGGAGTCAATATCAACCTATATAATAGGACAACTCAACAATAGCAACATATAGTCACAATAAATACTGCATTACATCATTCCCCCATTACATTCATGATCATTACTACTTACAAATATCATAGCACCTAATTCTTAAAAGTTAATGATCTCATCCAATAATTTACATTAATTCATTGAATCAATAAGCATGAATGAAATCAAACATCCATTGAGAAACAATAGAGACAAAAACAAGGAATCCTGGATTACTTTCATTCATAACTCATGAAATGAGTACAAGGAGACACAATAGCCATGAAATTGGTATTACTCTATATTGCGGTTGCTATACTGTTATCAAAATTACATACATAACAATGAACTCTAAACTTAAGACAAAAACTCTAAAAAATGTTTAGTATTTCCCTTACATTTCACAGTGTTAATTGCAAAACAACGAACCCCTACTTTTTGGCCTTGAATTCCTTCTTGTAGAAATGAAGGAGAAAAAAATGCCCCCAGCCAGAAAGTACACATGTCAAAACCCTATTGGACCTCCATAACAAAGATTCTCCCATTCAGTTACAATGCATTCCCAAGATGTGGGAGACATGTGGGAAAATGAAAGTAGTCTTCATTCGTTGTTGGAGATTGGGTCTAATCTTCAAAATGGGTACAACCAAACAGTTACCTAAATTTTTTTTCCCATGCACACAAAGTGAAAGAAGGGAAGCATTGATAGGTAGTCATTAGGTTCCATTACTTTAGAAGATAAAATTCAATATGTCGTCCGGTTATTGTTCAAGGCAATTTACAATAGAAGAAGACTTGACTATCTCTCTTAGATTTTCTAACTTCTTAGAGTAGCTAATGTTAATTCTAATTTAAGGCCATCTAACTATTAAGTTGTAAAGCAATTTATCCTAAGAAAACTAGAAATACTTAAACTAAAAAGCATAGGAAAACTAACTTAGAAAGCATAATAACTAAATTGAAAAGTACATAAATAATTAAACTAAAGAGCTAGTAAACTACGGACGTAGAAAAACTTGTAAACAATCTATGAAACATCTTCTCTAATAGTAAAGATTCTAATAGTTAACAACAAGAGACTATGAAAGTGTAAAACAATGAGTGCTCTAAAACTTTAGACACTACAATTATAAACCCAATAATTACCTACAAAATGACTGTTCATACAGTGAAAGTAACATAAAGAAAAGTACTTATCTATTTAAACTATCTTCCCTCGAGTGGCCAGCTCGTGGGTTATTACTTTGCTCTCAGATCACATACACAACTAATTCAGAAACTCTTTCATTTAAAGTAATTGCATCCATAACTCACAACTCAAAAGTATTTACATAATAATCTCTTTATTCATGACTCATAAAAATAGGTTGACAGCATAACATTACTATTTCATGGGTTATCTTGTTTTTGGAGATTACATCTTTTATATAAAACTTTTAACTAAATCCTATATTTTAGATGGTAGAGAAAACCATTGAAAAATTATATAACAGATTTACAAACAACTTTTATGTCCTTAAAATCCATTATATAAGTACTAAAGAGGTTCGAGTCGAGCCATGAAGTTTTTAACTTAAAACATAACAGAAATTGAGTCTTTAAAAGTAACTAATTCTTTGGTCTCCATCATCCTAAAGTTCTGGAGCATGTTTCCAGCGCATGTTCTGGAGCATGTGTTGGCTAAATACTTCTTAACTGCAACTTGATGACCAATTATTATCCTACAAAACACTTAAAACAACCCATTAAACCTGTATTGGCAAAATACTCCAATAAATCATAAGAAATAAAGTTTATACAATTTCTCCTTAAAAGACAAGCAGTTATTTCTCCTAAAGTCTAATTAATTGGCAGAGGATAGGAATTTTGCATATATAGAATAGGCCTTTATTATATTATTATGATGAGGTTATTTTTACCTCATCAAGTATGAAAGGAACAAAAAAGGAAAAGTCAAGAGATATGTCCATATCTACAGCCTTGTCATCAATTCATTTGGAGAAGCACTATACTTTCCATACTTTATCAAAATCCTAATATGTACTAAATCTAGGCTATGTAGTGCATTCCCATCTATGTGTTATTGATCATGGTTGCAAATTTCAAAATTTCAAATCACTAACTTGCCACCTTTTATGTCAGACCCCCACTCCTTCCAAATACCTGCCTTTCCATGCTAGGAGTTCATCTTCAGTGGGCCAATCAAAATTCATGACTTCATTAGCACTTTATCTATAAGGTACATACTTGGTGACAATCTAGTTAGCTTCCTTATCAAATTCTAGTAGGAAATTCTTAGCATGAATTAGCATATCCATATTTATCTTCAATGTCTCCATATCAAATTTTTGACAAATTGACATAGCCTGATCTAAAATAACTTTATTTGTTTCATTTCTCCACTCCTATAGAGGTTTGATGCTTTCATCGTCCCTTAAAATGGACGAAACAAGGCCATGATGTGACTCATGAAAGGATTTCACTGGTTCCTTTATTTTGTTTTCCAGCGGTTCAAGATTTCCCCTGTATCCTTCAATTTTACTTACAAGACGCATGGTAGGTTTAAACCTTTCAGGTGGATTGGGATCTTGCTTAATGCCAATTCCCATCAATATCAAATCTTGCTTCCTAGGGATCCAAATTTCCATGAGTGGAATGGCTCTTTCTCTATCAATGTCAAAATTCCTGATAAAATCCACCATTGATGAATAACTATAGTGAATACTATTCAACTTGTTATTCACTCTTCTGTTCAGATGTTCTAGCACTATTGTGAAAATATTCATATTGCTCTTGAAAGTCTCCTCATCATTATTATCATATTTCTCTTTGTACTCACTTAGCTTCCTAAGAAAATATTCCCTATCAATATCCCCTTCAGCCTGTGGCCCTCTTGATGTACTAGGTTCTAATATTGAAATGGGCACACTTTCCATGTTATATGGCACAATTTCCCATGAACTTACTTCTGCTGTAAACTATGGGGCAACAACTTCTTGTGAAGTAGTGGGGGAATAAACATTGTTCTGCTTAGGCTTTCAAGGTTGCAATCTTTGCAACACATCCTCCAATAACGCTACCTTTCTCTGCAACTGCATAATATACCGCTCAAGGTCTCCATATTTAGCTTACAAGTTATTGAATTCTATCATGAGCTTATCCTTTTCTGCAGTCATAAAATCTACAATGGCCCTTGTGAATTGTGCAACATGAACTGGAATATTTGTAGCTTTGAAGGCCAATGTTTTTGTCACTCTTTTTATTATTAGGCCTCCCCTATAGTTAGGTGTAGGCTCAAAAATATCGAGCTTTCTTTTCTTTGGGGCTAAAGACCATATAGCCAAGGCTTCCCATTCCTCATTGATAGCAGACCTCTATAATGCAAGTACAACTTCTTCTTCAGTATCATAGAGAGGCCTATCACATTTCATTATTGTGTCAAAAGCTATGGCAGAAACAAGATCCCATTCTGGTAGCAAAAAATGCCACTAGTCCTTACCAATTCTTGACCATCCTTTGCAGTCATATTTTGGAATTTAGTTCTCATTTCATTTAACACTTTTTCCTAGATGATACCATCTAGAAATTATGGGTGAAGGATTTTTTCTATTGCCAGGATTTTTACATATTCATCTCTTTTTTCCTTGTATGCAAACTCCATAAAATCTTGAGACTTTATAGATGAGTCATCGTCTAAGAACCTTGCACATGCTTCAACCCACATATCATCTTTTCTATTGATGTTTTTCCCTTACTAGAGGTTCAGCGGGAACTCCTTCTTGCATTTCCTGCTCTGACACCCAAACATCATCACTTGAGCCCTCATCATCATAGTCCACTAGAACAGTGGATTTAATCTTTTTTATTTTCAATGGTGGTTCCCTTGGTGGTAATTCACTAGATGGTGGGGAATCAATGTTCACAATTTCAAGGTCTATCGACCTTGGTTTCAAGGTCTATCGACCTTGGTGGTAATTCACTAGATGGTGGGGAATCAATGTTCACAATTTCAAGGTCTATCGACCTTGGTGGAGATGGTGGTGGTACTTGTGGAACTGGAGAAGGTGGCTTGTACTCCTCTTGTTGAGAGGGAGCGGGGGCTTCATAACCTTTCTTTTCCTTACTCTTTGTCCTTACGAAGAATTTTATTCTTGGTTCCTCAGGGGCTTCTGATGTAGATTCTTCTCCTACAACTTATCAATAATTTTGGAAAGAGGGTAACGATTCACTTACTGGTTTTCTTCGCAGGTTGACAACCCTTGTTTCAACGTCCAAAAATATTGAGAGACCACAACATGAGCTCCTTGAGTGTGTCAAGTATATTTTTCAATACTGAATTATGCCTTTAAGACAAATACTAATAATTATGAAACTCCTTAATTTGGTAGCCCAATGTCCTTTCAGTTACTAAGGCTCACTCACATGAACCAGAATGACTCACTTGCCCTCAACTAAGTTTTGAATGACAATCGTTGATATTTTTGGAGAGTTAATTGATCGACAACCCAGATTTGACCATCTTATTATGAAAGATCCAACTGTACACAACCACAATACTTAACAAATGATAGGAGGCCACATGGAACCACTTGTTAGTAGTATGTGGGCACCACCATCTATTTGTATCTATAGGCTCTATCCACGTGTCCTTTTCCCCTCACTCCCGTGAGTCATAACTTTGTTGGAAACACAAGGACACACAACTAAGAGGGGGGGTGAATCAGTTGTATTAGAGACTAAAAATTTTCTTACTAATCTTA
>VDFB02194283.1:0-11274 GCA_007258455.2 Sequoia sempervirens | reverse complement strand
CTTTATACATATATCTCCTCATCTCTACCTCTCTTTATATATAACTCCCTATCTCTATCTTTCTATCCTTCCAATGCTCCCTCTCTCATTCTCTCCCTCTTCCCTTTCCTCTCTCCTTCCATCTCTCTTTCTCTCTCTTCCCCCTCCATTTTTCCCACTACCTATCTCTCTATCTCTCCCTCTTTTGAGATCTCTCTCTCCCTATCACTTCCTCTTTCTATATCTCTATTTTATCTCTATCCTCTCTCCATTTCTCTCCCTCTCTCCCTATATATATCCCTTTGTCTCTATCTTCATATATCTCTCTCTCTCACACACACATACACACTCCATTTCTCCCTCCTTATCTTTATATCTCTCTCCCCCTCTCTATTTATCTCTTTATTACTTATCTTTATCACAAGTTATCTCTCACTCTTTCCTTCTCTACATATCCATCTCTCTACCTCTATATATATAAATTCTTATATATTTATCTTTCTATCTCTCCATCCCCCTCTCATTGTCTCCCTCTTAATATCTCTATTTCTCCCTCTCCATCTCTCTCTCAACCCCTTTATATTTCCTAAGTTATATCTATCTCTATCTCTCCTTCTTTCTATCCCTATCTCCCCCCTCTCTCTCTCTATTACTCCCTCTTCTATATCTCTTTACATTTTTCTCCTCTCTATTTCTCTACCTCCCTCTCCTTCCCTCTCTATCTATTTATACAAATCTCCCTCTCTATCTCTCTCCATTTATCTTTCTCACTCACACACACACACGCACACACTCCCTATTCCTCCCTCACTATATCTAACAATCCAAGGATTGCATGTGTCCCTAGGGAGTTATGCTTAGGGTACCACATGTGTCATTTGATTAAGGATATGATAATTCACCTTTCAAACCTCTTTAGAGTACCCATTGGACACTTAAGGATGATAGAGAAGATATAAAGAGAAAAAGGGAGAAAAAGAGAAAGAAAGGAAGAGAGAGAGGGGGGAAAAGATAAAAATGGATGGATATAGATAGGGAGAGGGAGATACAAAAAGAGAAAAGAGAGAAAAAGAGATAGAGAGAAAGATAAATAGAGATCTATGGAGAAATAAAGAGGGAGACAGAGATATAGAGAGATAGAAGAGAGATAGAAATATGGAGATAGAGATAGAGGTAGAGATATACTAGAGGAATAAATAGGGAGAGAGAGAGGGGGAGAGAAAGATAGAGATAGAGAGAGAGAATATAAGAGACATAGATAGATATAAAGTACCATAGGGAGAGAGATAAAGAGATAGATAAAATAAGTGACAACTCTATATTGTGAGGGGATAATAAAGAACAATGTGGTAGTGTTTACTTTCTACATTAGCTCCAACCCAAAACTATTATCACAGGTGAATCACATTATTACCTAGATGAATGAGCTTGATTGTGGACTTCAATCACTACTACATTAGAAGTCCCATGTTGCCCTCACTAGAATGTAGCATATCTCATCTCCTTAGAGACCCTTGTAATTATTTCTTTATTTTTAATCTAAAGGAAGCTACCTTATGTTAGCAACTTGCCAATATATATAACTTATAATGTTTATATTATATATAATATAATATTATATAATATTACTAGTAGGTTTACTAGTAAGAAAATTGAGATGTGGAAGATAAAGATGGAGGATTTATTGATTGATTGAGATAAGTTGGATGATGTTGAAGAGAATGGTTCAATGCCTACAAATGCTAATTTGACTACCCAATATGATGTTATAAACCATAAATATAAGGGTATAATCAAATTTTGTTTGATAGACACTATTTTAATCAATGTCCATGAAGATTCCTCTACAAAGAAACTATGGAAGAAACTTGGTTCAAATTATATAAATCCAAATATTTAGTGAACAAGATTTTCTTGAGAAAGAAATTGTATTCCATAAGAATGGAAGAGGGTGGATGAATTGCAGACCACCTGAAAGTGTCGAATATGTTGGTGTCTCAATTTACATTAATTGGTGTAAAAATGGATTATGAGGAGATAAGTCAAATCATGCTTTGTTCTGTCCCTAATTCATAGGATTCTCTTGATATGGCTATTGGGAGTACTAATGTTGTCTTGAAAGTTGAACATTTTGAGATTTATTTTATTCTGAAGATATGAAGAGGAAGGTATCCATCAATACTAAGGAGGCCCTAATGTTCATAAAATACTTAAGGATAAATGAAAGATGAATTAAAAGAGTGATAAATCCAAGTACAAGGAGATATCCAAATCTGTTAGAATGTCCAAAGCTATTTTTTTGGAATTGTAGTAAGCCTAGACACTTCCATAAGGAGCACAAAGAAGAAAAAAAGAAGAAAGGAAGAAATATGATTATGATCTTGAGTCTAAGAAGAAAGATGGTGATGCATCATTGTAGCTTGCATCAATCATGCATGTAATGATGCATAGTTAATTGACTTGGGTACATCTTTCTAAATTCCCTCTAATAGAGATTGATTTTTCTATTATGAAAACGTTGATGGAGGTAAGATTTTCTTTGGCAATGATTTTTATTTAAATAAATTGTTGTTCAAGGTAAAGTTAGAGTCCACTTTATTGATGGTAGAATAGAATATGACTAATTTTTGTTTCATATCCTTATATTAGCACAAAATTTATTGTCTATGATCAAACTTACTGATGTGGGTATGTAGGAAGTATTTTGAAGTAGTATGGAAGATGGATAGAGGTGCTATGATGATCAATATAGGTTTCAGATTTGGCATAGTGTATAATCTTTACATATACACTTTTGAGTGTAATAGTTCTTTTATAGAAAGAAAGTCTCTAGCTACTTTGTTGAAAAAGGTGAGGGATTCATATTGAATAGATATTCAATGCTTTTGCATACTAATGGGTTTTCTTTCTTCTTAATCAAAATTACTTATAGAGAGGCTATGTTATTGTTCTAGGGATTGACCACAGTAGAGAAAAAGGTTTAAGAACCTTGAAATATTAAAAACTTGTTCAATTTTTGATTGATTGCAATCTTTATTTTGACCCTTTTGAGCATTGTATTTATGGTAAACAAAATTCTGTTCAATTTAACTCAAGTTCACATAAATATTTTATTATATTGGATCTTATTCATTATGATTTGTTTGGTATTATTGGCATTCTTTCCATTGGAAAATTCAAATATTATGTTTTATTCATTGATGATGTAGAAAATTTTATTTCAAGTTGAAGAGGTGTGAAAGATAAGAATTGGAGCTTAATTATCCTCATTAATGATGTCATTTTTTCGGGTCCCTAAAAAATTACTCACACACCTAGAGGAATCAATTTACATCTATCTCCACTAAAAATTGGTATAGGACCACAACTCTAATTTTCTTCATAATTAATATCTTCATTGTCATAATTAAATAATGTTAATTATTTGATTATTTTCTAAAAGTCTTTTATCCTCTATTAATTAAATAACTTAAATTATTTAATTAATTCAATTTTTAGCTTTATTCAATCTTGATTAATTAAATAAGTATTATTTATTTAATTACATCACTAATTAAGTTTATCCTCTTTCTAAAACTAAATAAATTTTTATTTAATTTACTCTCACCACATTTACAACTATAATTAAATAATCATTTAAAATTATTCAATTATTCTTTAGCCTTTTCTCCAGTCAATTAAATAAATATTTATTTAATTTAATCCCCAAATTTTGAATGTTGAATTAAATAATTATTTAACTCATAAAAAGAATTATTCCTAGCATATTCTTTTATAATTGGATAATCGCTAGTTATATAATTAGTCAATTACTACTTAAGTCGAGATTTAATTAAATCAGTCAGTTATCTCCTGATTTACTATATGATTATTTATGATGAACAAACCTTCTAGTTCAATTAGTCAGTTATCTAGTTTTATTATTATGTGTGCAAAATTTTATTAATTAAATAACTTTATTTATTTAATTAATTCATTCGTGCATTAGAACAGACTATTTCCTCTATGTTAATCTTTATCCTTTACATGCAATCATTATTTTTTTGAGTTTCAAATAGTCTCAACTAAAGATTAAGTTATTGTTTAATTTTAATCCCCACCTTTTATGCTTTATCACTCACATTATTACTAACACTAATTTCAATGCATGTCACATATTTCAATCTTAATCATCGGTCTATCTTTCAATCTATGCCTATCATTTAAAAATCATATTTTCTATAAATTGATTTGACCTTCATCATTATTCCTCCTCCCAAAATCTTATGACTTTTGGAAGAAATCAACTTTAGAATCTTTGATTTTTTTCTAATAACACTATCATGAGGCTATACTTGCACACTTAAGAGAAATCTGTGGGAAATTATCATACAATAGAAAAATAGAGAAGTGTAGTGGAGGTTATCCATGGAATGAAACAGATGTTCGGTGAGATTGTTCTGTTATAATTTATGTTCTTTTTATATTCTATTGTTCTTTGTTGTTTTTGATAAAGGAAAAAATGGGCTTTATAGGGACAAGAAACCACCAATTTTACAACAAAAGACAGAGAAGGAAAACAAAGTCTAGCAGAATAAATAGGTTGCAAAAAAAGAAAAAACCATAAAGAATAGTAGCCAGCCAAGAAAGGCTAGAAAGGTCATTCAAACAACCAGCCGAAATGCAGACAAGAAAACTAGTAGCAGCTAACCCAGAGTCTTCAGAACAGACTTAGTCTCGGCTTCTAGGTCCTGCATATCCTGGACTCCCTTCTTGAAAGTTTGAATCATATACGGTGTGGGGGGAGCCTTCCTTTTCAAATTAGCCCTGGTTCTCTTCGAGATTCCAAAGTCCTCTTCTTGGTTTTTATCTTTCACCTCTTCCAAATCAACTACTAGGGACCCCTGTTGAGCTTTTTCCAAATTTTCAGTCATAGCGTTGATAATGATGGCATTATTTCTTTCCATCCTATTATTCTGTTAAGCAATTATCTTCACAGTATTTTTCTTTTTTTCCAATTCAATTTCTATCCTTCTGTCCTTACCTGCATTGTCCTAGATCTCTTCACTAGCAATGTTTTCATTACACTCTACATCCTTCTTGCATAACCCTGAAACCTTAGCTCCCATTTCTTCCAATTTGCTCTGGTGGCCCAGTTTTTTATTTTCATGTCATTAATTTCATGAAAGACCCATTTTGACATTCTAAAATGATCCACAACATTATTCCTAGCTATGCCCAGAAAATCAGCAAAAGGTTCCCTATCAAGATTGAAGCAACTTTTAGCAGGGTCAGAGGTTCCAGGGGATCCAGTTCTAACATCTTTGTCTGTCGACGGGACAACAGAGGAAGAATTAGCGCCAGAATCCTCAGAATCAGGAGAATCTTTAGAATACGATATTGTTCTTTGTTTTTAGCATAGGTTTAGATTTGATTTTATTGCATCATATTGCTTAATATTGCTTTTTTTCCTATGTTACAACATCAATGCAAAGGAAATTTCATCCTAAAGGTATATTAATCAACTAGTCAATATGATATATACATGATTAAAAGCCAATTATTGAGAGTGGATATTCTCTTCTTCACTTTAGAATCGGTTAAATATAAAAGGGTATTCCTAAAGGTATTCTTAATATGATTGACTACAACTAAAGAAAAAATTGAAAGTGTTATATTAATATCTAATATAGATATCCCTAAAGGTTGTCACTAAACCAAAGACCAACCTACTACATAGGAAAATATATTTTAAGTTGATATCATTAACATTAGATAAATACAAGAATAATGTACATGCAAAATATGATTCCCTAGGATAAGAAATCTTATGGATCACTATAGATACTTTCTATGATGAATCAATTGATCACGAGGTGCACTAAAACTATTAACCTAATAAAAAATACTAGTGAGAGGTATTTACCATTTTGAGAGTATGGTTGATCAGGAACTTACAAGATTGATGCCTAATCCAGTGAGTCATAGGTCATAGTTTACCAAGATAATTTTTGTTTTAAATCACTACAAAATATTAGTTGTGAATATACTAAAACTAAAGATATGATTTAAAATAGTTAAACATACTTAAGAATCCATATCCAAATTGTAAAAATCAATATGAAATAAATAAGAGACCATTATAAATAAATGTAGTGAATTAAAATATTATGAAATTTATCAAGTATGTATTATAATCATACTATTAAATGTGTCGAGGAAACCCTAAATTAGAATCTTGTCACAATTCATGCCATAGAAGGCCATATAAGGTTATTAATGACATTTTTGGAATTTTTTCTAAGTGATAGAGGAAAATAGGAAGAAATTTCTAAATTTTATGTGGGACAAGATGCAAAGAATAGATGTAGGTTTTCATGTCAACAATGGAGGTCACAACATGACATTATGATAGAATTCTAGAAGTTTATTGTCACTCCATATTTCGATGAATTTTTTTGGTTGAGTATTTGAGAAAACATACAAGAATATGATGTGAAATTAGAGGTAATAACATGATAAAGTCCAAAAGAACTCCAAATGGAAGGAAGAAGGGAATAAAAATTCAGTCAAAAAATTGTAGGAATATTATGCAAAACTAGTGATAAAAAGTCTAGAAGTTTGGAAGTGCAAAGGAATTGTAGAAGAAAGTAAATTGGGAAGGAATGCAAGACATGATTAGGGAACCAAAGGTCTAAAGATAAAAATGGATGATAGAATAAATATGAATTCTTTCATAAATTTATGAAAGGGAAATAGTGAAGGGATAAATTATTGTGAGAATTGAGAATGGAGAAGGATCATGATCATAGGTCCTGAGGAGTAAGGTAAAAAATATAAATTCAAAAAAATATGTGGATTTGGGAGAGGATCCATGGTTGGGAGATCAATATGAAAAGGTAAGTCCAAATGTTTGTCAATAAGTTAGAAGTGAAGGAAGCAAACAAAATTGAGGGAAAGGAAGGACTTGATAGACTTAGTGAAAAATTTATGTTGGATAGGTGGTCAATATAAGATATTGGATGGATAGAAAAATTTTGGTCCTCCATTGAAACCTTACAACTCCATCAAACTAAAAAAAAAGTAAGAATATCCTAGAATTTAAATTTTTTGGATTTTTTTAACATCTAGTGTTTGATAAGAATGTGGGGATGGTGAGGCAAAATTTAATTTATTTGACCAAGGGAATACCTATTTCAATATTTATTAAATCATTTATACATGATGGAAACAACAAGGATAAATGTACAAGGGGGCTAGCACTTAAGTAATTTTACATTTTCATATTAAGTCCCAACATAGTGTTTATTTTGTTTATTTTTGAAACACTATTTTTATATACTCAAGGACTATTTTTATAACTTAATGTGTTCACTTCTACCTAGAAAACACCCACAAATGTCATAATCTCTCTTAAAAAAATAAAATTAATTACATCTACCTAGAAAACACCCACAAATATAATCTTGAGTTATTTTGTTTAACTATCATTTATTGATTATTGGTTAGGTGGTTAGGTTGTCAATCCTTTCCCACTTTCATATTTTAACCTAACAATTATTATTATTGGTAAGTTTTGTTAGAGACATTAACACTATCTTGAAATTTATAATTTGATTATTTATATTATATGTATTTTTTAAAATTTTAAAAATATAATTATTAAATTGTGTTAAGAACATCAACAATATCATTAAAATTATTTCATATATTTAGTTTATGTATTTTGAAGAAAATATGTTTCAAGAATTAAAAAAGAAATTATTGTAAAGGATTGAAGGTGATTCAGTCTATTAAATTTTTTATTTCTTACTAATAAGTATTACAATAAATATTAAAAAAAAAAAATTAATTTTTATAGACATAATCTAATATAGATTATATAGCTATACTAAATAATTTAAAACATTGAACAATCTAGTCTAACGGCTCATTGAAATCACATAATAAGCCTATAAATATCATTATCGTAATTATTACTATAAATATACATCACTTCATATTCAAACTAAGAATATATATTCTCACAAACGTGTACACTAAATCCATTGATTAATATTTATGTCTATAAATATTCATGCACATAAATAACTAAGGTTGATATGATTGCTTAACTCAAACACAAATTTTGAAACATGTTTACAATTCAAATCACATACAATGAAGTGATCTCAATATCTTCAATTTTTATATTATGCTTAAGATTTCTAATATCTTGAAAAACCCTAATTTTACTTCGTAAACTCTCATTTCATTTCAGCAAATATTTACCAAACCATAATATATATAAAAAAGCTATAAAAAGTACTATATAAGAAAGAAATAACAATAATCTCTAACCTTCTATCATACTTAACCTGTATATAAAATGGACTCTAGAACCTAGCACAAGCTTTGCATACCTCTATACCAACAAAATAAACTTTTGCATACAAATCAGTTACATATCCTTTAAACCAAGTAAAAAATCTCATATAATCCCTTCTCCAACCTTCTATCATACTTAACCTGTATATAAAATGGACTCTAGAACCTAGCAGAAAATTTGCATACCTATAACAACAAAATAAACTTTTGCATACAAATCAGTTGCATATCCTTTAAAACCAAGTAAAAAATCTCATATTATTCTTTCAATGAGCTTAATTATAAAATTCGCGTTTAAAACATAATACATGTGCATTCATATCAACCAGCGCCACCCCTGCATTTAAACACCTTAGAGAGCCTTTTGTATACTTGGGCCCTACCACATATGGCTATATCAATAGCGAGAGCCAAGCAAAATCCTAAGCCAAGCCAGCAACTACCAACCTATTAGAAAAATGAACGTGAATTTTCAGTGCAGGATAGGGAGAGGTGGTGCTGTGAAGGAATTAACTAGAGAGCTAGTTGTTTCAGATCGGACGGTGTGTAGTAATGGAATGAAGGATCTAACAAATCATGCCCGACGGGCAAAGTAAAAGTGAATGCCTTTAGATTGGCTGCTAGCCACAAACGGCTATAGGAGATAGCTAAGGGTCACGAAGCCGGTTTAACAATGTCGAGAAAGACATAGTTTAATTGATATGACCGTCCAAATAGGTTCAGATTAAACAAAACCAAATGATAAGAATACAGTATTAGACATTAAAAAGATAACAAAACAACAATTATTAGTGGAAAAGAAGTATACCTCCTTTAGTAGATTTACATCTACAGTGCTTGGGATTGATGTCTTCCCAAAAGCCTAGAAAGAGAAAGCTAATAGTGGATCCTCTAAGCACAAAAATGGCAATATGAAGATGCCTCTATTTCAATACTGTCAACAATATGAACTGAAGGCATTTAATAAACTGATTGAAAACAGGTAATTTCTTCTGCAATTTAAAACTTGATACTGACTACTTTTCTCCATACAGAGCTTCTTTTATATATTTCTTGTCTTTCTATTAGAGATTACTTTATTCATGACAGTAATAGACACGACAAGCAGCAATAAACATTTGCTTCCACGAAGTTCCAGCGAAAGAAGCATGCTTCTTAGTATATGCACGTTATCTGCGTTGTTCAATTAAATTTCGTATGTTTAAGTCGCAAACGTTTTTAATATTTTGTCATCCATTTCCTTGTCCTTGCAGAGTTATATTTGTGATAAGCATGCATAGTTAGAGATATGTTTGTTATCATAGACTTGTAAAACACGTCTTCGTGGTCAAACGAGGTCGGTGAATGGAGTTTTGTTGAAATGTTCAATTCAATTGGTGGACTATTGACCCGTTCAACGTTATAAGTATTTATTTCGCGTCGGCCATTGAACGAGAATAATATTATATTGGCATTTAGTAATACCAAACACCACTCTCATTAAGATTATTATCTCCTTGATTATTATTCAATTAAACATGCGGAGGACATATTTCCTTCAGGTTATTAGCCTATAGGCTATTTACGTGGGGGAACCCCACCAGGATTTCCCCCAGTCTGACGTTGGAAACCCCGCCGGGATCTAACGCGGTCCAAATGAAAAACAAAGCCAGTGTTTAACCTGCCCTCTCAACACATAGTGAATGATGAGTTCCAAGGATCCACAATACGGTGCATGCATGTTGTCGAGACCGTGGAAAAGCAAGAGAGAAGGACCAAGAGAAAATATATCCTCAAAATTCCCAACAAAGACACAGCAGGGTTTTATTATCCTACATCGATCTCATTTCAGAGATTGCAGATGACTTGCATAGGCGCAGTCAGGATAGGAAGCTCTTCATCAACAGTAGTGGAGGAGGATGGAACTCGGTGGCATTCAAGCACTCCTCCACCTTCGAAACCCTAGCCCAATCGATCCAAGCATGTAGTTGGGAGCCATCATTCAGAATAAGTTCAATCTCAGAAACATCAACACTCTTAGTGAAATTAAGCTCTCTATATCAATACCCACATGGTTAGCATTCACGTCCATGACCTCCTTGTTGAGTGCAGAGTCAAACTCCACAACATATAGATAGTGTAATTCATTGACTCCTCTTCCGCCATGACTTCTCCCCCTTCCTCTACTTCTATGTCGCCAATCACATCACTCCCTCTGGCAACAATAACATCGCCTATTCCTACTGCCACTATGTCGGAGGCTCTTACAAGGCATATGCAAAACCTTCCCCCAGAGCTCTCCCAGATCTTGATGGATCCAACTCTCCATGCAGCCCTCGCCCAAGTCCTCGCAACTGCTCAACCTTCACAACCGCCGACGGGGCCGCCAACTATGGAGGCCACAATGCAAATCTCAAAGGAGTTGGAGGAGCGAGAACAGGAAGCCTCGAAGTCTATCGAGGAGGAAGCTAATGAGTATCATGAACACCCAGAGTACGAGCATCGAACCATCGACAGGGTGGTCTATGAGGAGGAGGAGACAGACTCTTCTGAGAGTGGGGATGAGGAGGATGACTCTGATGCTAAGGAAATCATCCAAACATTTGATGATGACCTTGAAGAAGAAATGGCAAAGCAACTGAAGGACATTGGGGAGGAAACAGAAAGGTCACCCCATGAAGAAGAAGGGCAGCCACCAGAGGAACATCAAATAAAGGATTTAACTGAGGCTAAGACCCATATTGACAAAAGCCCCAAAGCTGGGGATACTGAGGAGAAGGAAGAAGAAACAACAAAAGAAGATACTCCCATCTAGTAACTATCCACCAAGCTGCCTGTCAAACGCCTCATGTTCATTGACGACTCTGATGAAGAGGAGGAGGATGCTGCCCAAAAGAAAGAAGAATCCCAAAAGGAAAAATAGGCGGAAATCTTGCCCTTGACTGAGAAGGGCGAAGGCAGCCATGATTC